>JARHVA010003177.1:940000-972500 GCA_037957365.1 Torreya grandis
TTAATTTTATCATCATATTATATATTTATATTTTTTTAGTATTATATCAAACAAATCAATATAGTTTTAATAGTCTATGCACAAGTTTAACACACAATCATTCCAAAATGACTTTGTTTTATTTGTGCAAGTCTTATCTAAATATAGGTGATTAGATCGATCAGTTCAACATGGTATTCCTTTTTTAGTTATAGATTTGCATACATATCTAAACCAGTCAACTCTATTCACAATTCTCTTCTTTTATAATATAGGTCTACAAACATAGTCGATCTAGTCGACTCTATTCACAACTTCTTTTTCAACCCATAGGTTTTGTAAACTCTATCGAACTAGTTAACTTAGAAATTTTTAATCAACATTTTATATTCACAACATAAAATATTTTAATCTAAACATCTTCAATCCAACCAAGATTCTTTTTTCCTCTCTCTACCATTTTAGTTCTTCCTTTTCAACATTATTTTTCACAAATTTGCAGTCTATAAACCTGTAGCCCTATAGCCAATTGGGTCAACTTGTTGAACATATTTTTGAAGTGTTTCTTCTATATTAAATACATAATTAACATATTTGAATGTGTTCTTCTAGATCTTGCTTCTATAAAATAAGAGTTATCCAACCAACTATTTTTTGCACTATTTACATATAGTGTCATCTAAACCAAATTTTAACTTTTCTCAATCAAGGAAATAACCTTTTTTCTAATAGTTAATTCACCTTTACTTTAGTTTTTTGCATGATTAGAGTAAAAAACATAGATTAAACAGGTGGTTTTTAAAATTACTATTTTAGTCACACTATTTTTCTCTTTTTCACACACTTTCAAATCACTTTACATTCAAAAACCATTAAACATTTTTCTTTCCAAGGTCTACTTACTTGGATTTCATCACCAAGGGGTAGGCTGACTTGGTTTTCTAGCAAGTATAAACATGTGATTGATGGTATATATTAGAAAATCACCCAACACCCTTATCATTGTAGGATTATGAAGTGAGGGGGTAGGCCCCAATACCAGCTTAGTACCATCACCAATACAGATCCTTTTCATCCTAAACATCCTAAAACCAACCTTAGATTGCTTCTAGTTCCTCATTATAGCCAATTTCCAAATCACATTAAAATTAAACTTAATTACAACTTAATAAAACTTAAGATGACCAATTATTTAGCATTTACTTTCAATTTTCTACTTTCTCTTTGATCATTGTGTATTATATTATAAAACTTGTATTAGCTAGCATTGGTGTAAGGTTTTTTATATGTGTTCCAATTAGATCAATCACATTGATCCAATTGCTTATGTGCTTAATTTTATTTTCTTAAATTTTATCTTATAAAACCTTTCTCTATTTCATAACACTATCATATATATTTACATAGTCTCTTATACACTATTTAACCTATCTACTTGTATTACATATTCAACCTATCTAATTATGTCTCTTTATCTTCATATTCAACCCCTTTTCTAAATAATATATAGTCAACCTATCCGATTTCATCTTCTTATTTAATGTCATGTTATTTATTCATTATTAAATTATCAACCCATACAATTTTATATTTATTTAATCAGTTTTAATTTCATCCCTTCCATCACATGGTTGACCAACTGGATTGCATCTTCTTATTTTCTTTCTTTGTGAATTTTCTTCACACACTTTGTTGACCTATTCGACTCTGTACCTATTAGTTGGCATTGTTTACTATTTGACTAACTATGTCCCTATTTTTCATTATTTTTTCCTAATCTCATATTCTTTCTTCAGGCATCATGAAATCCCATATCATAACCTTTTTGGACAATCTAAATCCATTTAGACACTATATGGGTTGTTCTTGTCTTCATATATTTACTTCCCAAGAGGATCCTCACTCTTGAAGTACCTCTTATACTCCCTCATCTTGAAATTATAACATGGCTCAAATCACTCCAATAGATGAGATTGGTGGATTATATTCTTTTCATACATATCAAGATAATTCCCATCATCAAACATCACACCATAATTTTGGGTAAATTGACACAAGTATATCTAATAACTCCATAGGGAATCTACCACCTAGCAACCCTCCCTAATACCAATTCAGGGAATCCTCCTACCAAAACTAACCCACTAATTGATACCACTTATATTCTTTTAAATATAGTGTAACAAATTAATATAATGCAAACACCTAACACCTCCAAAATGATGTGACTACAACATCATTTGATCTACATGACTAATCAACCTCATGTTCTTCTCCCTTAAAATAATCAAAACTTTATTCTTCCACCTCTTAGATATGTCATGGGGAATGTCATTCCATAACCTATCATGCACAATAAGATTCTTCAACACATCCAAATTGAACCTTTATCCCATTTCATCATTTATATTGATATTGGTAATATATATTTAACTATTAAATATGATGGGACTAATGACCCTACATATTTTTTTAAGACATTTTACAATCTTTACAATGAGTGGATACAAACTAATACTTTTGCACAACCAAATTTTTATTTAAAATTTTCACCATTGATGTATTATAATGGTATAAGAAACTTCCCCAAAATTATATATGGAAACTAGATAATTTAGTCAATCCTCTAGTTAAAGAGTTTTAACACAATGATCTTCTTGAAAATTACCTTAGTCATTTCATCAATGATAAGCAATCTCCACTGAATTAGTTCATGATTTCATTAAATGATGGAAATCTTTGGCTCATAAGGCCAATCACAACATAATGGATGACTATCTATTTTAACTCTTTATAATAATGTTAACACCTTCAATCCAATACAAGGTTCAAAGTTTTTCTCCCTAAAAATTAAATGAAGCTCTTAACAAAACTAAATATCAAGAATTCTTAATGAAATAGTCTGAACCTAATACTAAAACCACTAAAGGATATTTTACACATTTTAACTAATGTAAAAAATGGCAATCTTCCTCAACCCAAACTAGGAGTAGCCAAAGTCGACAATCCCCAACCTTCTCATACAACATTAATTATGCAACAAATGAAACAATTTTTGACACCCTTTAAAACATTCACTTACTCCAATAATCCCCCCAAATGGTATGACCCTAATCAATTTTGTTGTTTCCATATTGATATAGGTCATTCCCATGAAACATGTAGAGGGATTAAAAAATTTGGTGTTTCCTTTAAGCTTGGTGATTTACTCAATTGTAGAGATATGATTCAAATCCATTGTAAAGAATACCTTAACACTTTTTAAAAGAAACAAGATTCAAAAGCTTATTCTTCTAGCAACCTAAAATATTTCTCTACATCTAACCCTTAATAAGACAACAAGGATATTTTTGCAATTGACATTGATTATTATCAATATTGCACCAATTCCAAATGCATAAATGTGGCTAAGGTCAATTATCAACACAATTTGTCGCATAAAGATCCTATCACCAAACCTAAGAGACCATATTTGAAAGAGTAACTTATCAAAGATAACGCTACTACCGACATAGCATCAAAAAGACTAGGGAACCATCTCTTGCCTCTGAACCTCTAACCACTTCTCTTACTCCTAAACCTATTTTACCATTTAAGCCTCTTTCTGGTTATTTTTCTTCTAAACCCCATTACAACTTCTTAAAAGAACTCAATTTTATGCCTTGAAAAATTCCTCTTATGGAGTTAGTTCTTACCTTTCATTATCATCATAATTTACTCATGCAACAACTTCAATAAATTAAATAGCCTTAACTTTTATAAGAGGAACCATCTTCTCATGATCCTCAACCAATCAAAGTGCATACCATTGAATGCATTTGTCCTTATTTAAAACCCTCCATAGAGTTCCTTAAAGAATACATGATCAATAATGAGATCCTATTTCAAGCCAATGATACAGCCTTATTCATTAAAATAGTCATCAATACCACCCTCATTCACAAATTATAAGTAGAATAAGGGTATATTATTAATGTGACATCTCTTTTGCTTATTAAAAAACTTAGCTATAACAAAGATCATCTAAAACAAACTTGTTTGGCATGTCATAGATTTAACAAAACTAATCAAAATTCACTTGGTTGTATTTGTCTCCCCATTACTACTAGACCTAAGACTATATAAACTAAGCTTATTGTCCTCGATTTACCCTTATCTTATAACATAATCCTATGATGCCCATAGACTCATCACATGAGGGATATCACCTCTTCTGGTAGCCAATGTATCAAGTTCCTTCATAATGAAGAAAGTTATACACATGAGGCCAATCCCAACCCATGAAGTATTTAAGTTTTGAATCCTAAATATCAATATCAAATTCCCACTATTTTGAAGAGTAATAGTTCTCCTTTACCTGAATTCATTAATATGAATCCAAATTTACATGTCACTCTTGTTGATTCTAATGATAATGAACCAAATGATTTGCAAAATACCTAAAATACTACCAAGTTACCTCCTTATATATTAGATTGGATACCTCTCTCCATATTAAATCATGATCATACCATCCCTCTCATTGATGATATCACCAAATTTCCTCCTCCATGAAATTCCAATGAAGCATCTTACATATAAGATGACTTTATGTGTAATGATTATAGAGTGGCTAAATTATATCAAGATCCTTTAATCTTGTGTCCACATAAATTCATCAATCTAGGCATCTCACCTTTCAAAGTTCATCCCAAGTCACAAGCATGTGTATTTTTTCCAACTTACAATGGCAAATACATCATGGGCCAAGCTCAATCATGATAATTGGATGTCCAACATTATCATAAAACTTTAGATCAATTACATGCTTTCAAGTATGATGTTCATACCATTTTCATAGATTTTGAGTTAAAACCTAAAGGTCATGTACCTATAGATAATTCCCCACTTCTTTATACTCTTTGGGTTGTGTAAAAAATATTACTATTACACATCTGTAACTTTTAGTATATTTTATATCTCCTACCAAACCAATCATTATATTTAATTATCTCCACATCAATAATTCTAATAATAAACTAATTAAATATAATCAACCTTCCTCTATAGTTTCACGTACTCTTGAGATCACCCTTAATTCTAAGGCCATATATGTACATTAAATACATTATAAATATGATCTTCATGGTAACAAAATTATTGATCTCAAATTTGATGTGGAATATTATGGCCCTATTCACACATTGTCTAGTGATGAACCTATCCTTGAATTGCTCCATGCTCAAGAAGCTCAACTTCCTTATAAACATTATAAAATTTGAAATTTTAAGCAAAATACACATTATTTTAACAACTTCATCATTATAATTAATCCTAAAACAAATCCCATTTCCTCTCTTCCTAATGTGCCATATCATTTCTAATATAGAAATGTTATGCTTATCAAGGAAACTAAAAGAATCAAATATGACACCCCATCATGCCCTCAACCTATAATAGTCTCTAGAGAACTTAAACCAACTATTAATGATAAATTTATTTTATTATTAGATAAATATCATGAGACTTTCACTTGGTCATATGAGGACATACCTGACATTGATCCTAGTATCATGGTGATCCTAGTTTATTATCATAATGTTGAAAGTACCTATTTCCATTATGTAATGAAATAAGAGGTTCCTACTCTCATTGAATAAGAACACGGGGGAATTTATGGTGGTCACTATAGTGGACATGCTACATCACAAAAATGCCTGTGTATGGGTTATTTTTGGCCTACTCTTGAAAAGGATGTTATTGAGTTCACTAAAAAGTGTGGTCCCTACCAACTTCATGATGATCTTATTCATTTTCCACTAGCTAAGATCCAAACTCTAGAGTCTTCTTGGCCATTCTCAATGTGGGGATTAGATTGCATAGGCAAAATACATAGATCATAGGATGGGCATGTCTTTATCAGTATGGCTACTAAATATTTTAACAATAGGTCGAAGCCATGCCTCTCATCAATGTCACCAAAACCACTATTTATAAATTCATCCTCAATCAAATTATTTATCATTTTTGAGTTACCCATACTATTATTTTTGATAATGGAAATAATTTCAAAAGTAAATACATCAAATAGATTTATGCTAAATTCAAAATCTCTCAAAAATATTCCACACGTTGCCATCCATAATAGAATGGCCAAGCTGAGGTGACTAACAAAATCCTTAATCAAATTATCCAAAAGATAATTTTAGAAACTTGCACTGATTAACATCTTCATTTATATCCTACTCTTTGGGCCTATTGCACTAGCATACACACTACCACTAGGGTAACCACGTTCTCACTAGCCTATAGTTCTAAATTTGTCCCCCCATTAGAAGTTGACCTTCCCTCATTATGTATATTTCTCCACAATGTCATATGCAATAAATAATTATATGAATATTTCCTTCATGCTATTGATATTCTCAATGAACACCATCTATCTTCTCTATAATACAATCACCAATACAAGGCTTGTATCACCAAACAACATAACAAAAGGGTTAAAGTTCACAATTTCAATGTTGGTGATCTTATCCTTAAATTAGATTACACCCATGGTAAAGAGGGAAAATATGACCAAAAATGGTGAGTCCCTTATTTAGTAAAATACATACTTGGTCTTAGTACCTATCACCTTTAAAATAATGAATGCCATATTTTTAAGGAGCCCACCAATGCATAAATTTTTAAGAATTAATTTTCTTAGATCTTTCCCTTCTTATCATATTTCTATATGCTATCATACAAACACTTTTTGTAGCATATCTATATTGGTGTCACCCTTTGTAATAGTTTCTCTTTCCACAAACCTTAGTTCCTTCTCTTGGTCCTCCAGTTTCTCTTTTCTCATGAGTTACATTATAAAACCATGAATAAGACTTGGTCTTCCTCATGATTCATTTTACTCTTATTCACTTGTTACTTTCCAATACATTTTTCACCCCTTAGGTTTTTATTTTATTAGTTGCAATGTAAGACCATGGATAAGACTATGAATTGCACACAAAAACCATATTTCTCTTATTTACACATGATTTTTGTACCCTCTTAGGTTTCTATTTTATGATTTGCACTGTAAGACCTTGGATAGGACCATACCCTCCTCATAAAATCATGATATTTAATTAATTTAGTATTCATTTTATCAAATGGTAAACAATGGTTACAAGTTTATGATCCCTTGTTCTCAGCTCTATCTTTTGTTTCTTTTGTAGATAAAACCTACACAAAAAACTTTGTTAGCATGTTTCCTTACACTTATAATATTCTCATGAATAGGAATCACACTTTACTATCTTTGTATCCCCTTTTCACAATTGTCACATTTTTTTACTTTGAATTAATTCAAATTGTTTCATGTTTCACTCCCCTTGATTTTTTTCCTTTCATGTCACTTTATATAAATCAAGGTTGAAGTCAAAATATCACTTTTATTTCACCTCAATTAACAAGACTCTTAAAAATCTTTCCCTCTAAGTTCTCTTTCTTAGAAACCATGTCCAAAATATTTAAATTATATTCATCTTTAGCACCCATGTTTGGTTCTCTGAATCCATATGGAGGAGGAATAGACAAACCCATTAAAAGTTAAAATCCAAATCATTTAAAACAAAAGGAAATGATACCAAAGGCAACATACAAAGTCAAAAATTAAAATCACACTAAAATACATTATTAATAGCACATATAATATCTCAAATAAAATCTCAAGCTCCAAAGTTAGCCTCATGATAGAGCCAAGGTCCATTGGGGTGTGGTAGGCTAGTATATTAGAATAGGATAATTGAAAGTAATATATGGTGTTACCTAATTTATCATGCAAATACCCAATCTTCATAGTAAACTAATGGTACTATCAGGGGTCATAAGGAATAAGGAACACATTATGGGAAGGTAGGTACATTTTAATTTTCATACATAGGTCCTTCATGGTATGATATTTATATTTCATTTCATGACCTAATATTTGTGTGGGTAGGATAAGTTATTTAGAGTATTTAATGTCAAAATTCCCCTTGTTTTGATAAACCAAATTTATGTGTCTTAACTTTGATAAAGATTTTATCTATCTTTATTTTTCCTTCATTTTCCCTTTTACCCATCTTATTTCCCACCTTTATAGGCAAGTGTGATTCTAAATATATTTTCCAACTTCTATATTTCATCTTCTTCACATCTTACAAACATGTTGTCACTACTTTATTTTAGTTTTATCTATCCTTGAAACCAGAACACTATGTTTGAGAGACTATGGATTAATTTTTTTACACGATGGCTTTACATCAATAGAATTGCTTTTATTCCTTTACCATTTTTCCATTGTTGTACTTCCTTTATTTTGTACAACTATGTCCATTTGTAATTTCATATACTTTTTCCTTTATTGAGTGACATTAACTTGTTACATCTAATTCATCAATGTTGTTTTAACTTTCATGCACTTTTTCCATTATTGAGTAAGAATTATTACTGCTCACTCATCAATATTCTTTTACCATTTGCTTGCCTATAATTGTTTAAGGATTGTTATTGCTTTCACATTGATGTTTGATTACTTATTTTTCACATGTATCCTTGGTTTGACTTGGTTAGATTTCTTTTCTTACTTAAGGTTTTCTTGTCCAAATTTTTAGGTCATTTAGATGCCTTAGCCTTTTAGTTACCCAATTTACTCCAAAATTTTAACTGGGTATTTTAGTCCTAACTTTGAATATATCACCCTAGCTTACCAAATTTCCAAGCATATCTCATCTACACTACATCATCTATCTTGGATTTACTATGTTTATTTATTTTTTCTCTTTAGTTTTTTATCCTTGGTTTTGTCCAAAGTAGTCTTTGTGCCCTCCATGATCAAAACTATAAACACAACATACAATCTTCCAGTCATTAAGGTAAGTCAAGGTACACATACATTAATTTTATTTTTCAATTATTTCCCTTTCAATAATTTTATGCTTTAAAATACTACAATTTATTTAGCCAACATTATGTGTTGCTATGTTCTTTTCTCAAAGCACCATCCCTCGTTGCACATAAGTGACATGTGATGATATTTGAGTGGGGAACATATATACACATAATATTCTTAAATTTTATAAACTGATGATGTTTTCTATCTTATAGGAACTCATCAAGTCTCAATACATCTAAGTGCATCCCTTAAAGGGTCCACTAGGAAAGGGGTGTGTAGAACATTGGTACTTAATAGGAATTGTTATCCCCTATACCACAACTTGCTACCAATAGAAAATTCTCTTAAACACTTACCTAATCCTTGTATCCTATTTTTCACAATAATACAAGATTTTACCACCTTAATTATCTCTTACTTAAGCCTAAAACCCTTTTTGATGGATTACATTTCATTATCATCCCCATCAACCCTGTACTCAATTTGATAAAAACATGTTAAGGGTCTAGTCAGCTTGGACTAAGACCTAATTTGTTTTTATCAATAATGATAAAACATCAATTGGTTCATCCCTATTGGATAAACATTTTCAAATTTTTAGGGTTAGATTCATCTATATATACACATTCATTTCATTATTTATTTGAGAAACATAAGACTTAATTAATAATTTATGGTTATTTACAATTTACTCTTCTACCATTCTAATTGAGGAGTTATAGCTTTGGGTTTATACTTGGATAATAATATTTTCTTATGGAAAATTCTTGGATGCTTTGTCCTTTTTTATTGATCCTTACAAACCACAACAACCTCCTTCAAAACACTTTTGACCAAGGGAAATATTGAGTCTCAATGGGTTCATCTTCAAGGAAGGTATCTCTAACTTTAATCCTCTATTTTAGTAGATATAAGTAGCATAAGTAATGGCCTTTCAATATGGTACTCTCTCCATGCATTAGGGTTTTACCTATACATATCTTAATTAAGATTTTGTTATTCATGTTTACTTTTTATGTTTATTACCCCCACCTTGTGCCACAAGCTTTGGTGAGCACTAGATTAAATTTTACTTTACATTTCATTTACTTAGTAAATATGAAAGAATAGGACCTAGCTAGGGTTATTACATGGTATTTATTGAATATAGGATTTATAATACTCTTTAGTGATGTTATTGTGGTAATAAATCCCTTAGTTAGGTCTAGTGGATCCATCTTGGTTATGACCCTAAATATCTAATGTATCAACAATCAAAAGTCTAAGTAGGATTTATCTTCTCTAAGATAGAATTGGTTAATAGACCAATTTCATTACCCTTTGCATACAATAACCAATGTGTTATGACATACAAAAAATAATAATTAAGTTGATGACATTAAATATAAAAGTAGGTAAGACTTATCTAACTTATTGATGTTAGTAACCACATTTATTTAAAACATGAATTTTTTAGTAGCAAATATTTGTTAATTAACAAATATTCCATTTTTTGAAGTAAACATTTGGTGATTTTGTCGAGTAGCTAACAACGTAGGATCGCCTAAATTTTAAGGTAGAATTTAAATTTAATGGTTAGCTCACCTAATTTTTAAAATAAATTTCCCCGTATAAATGTATATCATCAATACCAAAAAAGATAATTTAGGGGAATTTGCCACTATATATATGGTATTAAATCCTTTAGTATAAATTATCTCAAGTTTTGGTATCTATTTTCATGCTTCTGCAACCATCAGTCAATTGATAGTAACCAAGTGAGAGATGATAATAAAAGGTCATGGATGATAGTAATAAGTTGTCAGATGACTGTATAATGCATATGGACATATGTGTTATGTAGGTACATGATTATGCCATGAAATAATATGGATGTAGAATGCATTTGGATGACTATAGGGTATAATCAAACAAA
This sequence comes from Torreya grandis, assembly GCA_037957365.1. Taxonomy (NCBI): domain Eukaryota; kingdom Viridiplantae; phylum Streptophyta; class Pinopsida; order Cupressales; family Taxaceae; genus Torreya; species Torreya grandis. The sequence continues at coordinate 950,791 of JARHVA010003177.1, forward strand.
TACATGGTATAATCAAATGATGATAGGATGCAATTAGATGAATATGTCATGAAGTCAGATTAATGTGTAGTTGAATAATGACATAGTGTAGTCAGACAATTTCATAATGCAATTAGATGACTGGATTATCTAGTCAAATGATTGTGTTACACTTTCAAAAAACTTCATTATATATTTAGATAATGTTAAGGCATCAGATAAATTTAAAAAATAGAACAACCTATTTTCTTATATCAACTAGAGGGTAAACACAGTTATAAATATTAATTTATAAATTGTTATTGTTTATTCATTGCTATTAGGGTTCAATACTTATTAATGTACGTAACCATTTTTAATTCAAAATTAAATGATAATATGATCAAATATATTCCTCTCATAGAAGATGTACATAGGATGAAATACCAAACAGAGGTACTAAATATTATTTGATTTACTATTTGTTATTTATTTGTATTTGTGTTACAATATCAATTAATAATTACTCTATAAACATTTTGCATCCAAAACCCACTGATTATAGTTTTGAATATATGCCTCCACTTGAAGAGATCCCTGGATATCAAATTCTAAATAAAGGTACTAAATATTATATGATTTATAATATTGTTAATTCTTTACACTTTCATATTGAGGACCAACTTTTAATAGTAACTATAGGATCTACACCCATTTTGGAAGCAGAACCGATTGATAACCCTTTTGAAGATATGCCTCCAATAGAATACATCCACGTGTATGAAATACCATCATAGAATTCAAGGAAAAGAAAATTAGAGGACATCATCATGGATGTCGATAATGACTACTCAACACCCCATATGGGATTTATACTCATCCAACACAATATTTAATTAAAAAATCACTAAAAAATATGTGCAAAAAAAGAGAATTATATGGACAATTAGAAGGTCATGGAAGTTAGCTTAATGTTAGTTTGTATGCATTTATAATCTATTTGAATTAAATGGAGTTATGTGATAAATATATTTTGTTTATTTAATAGTATTTTATGTTTATACATGATTTCTTTAATAATATTTTCTATTTATAATTTATTTATTTAATAGTATTTTTATTTTATGATTTTTTTTTAATTTTTCATATACTTTTAAATTGTAATTTATAACATTATAAATTAGTAAGTTTTAAAAAAAACTATATTTATTGTATTATGTTATTTTCCATTTTTACACCTTTGAACAAAATTTACATTGTTAAATAAAAATAAATAATATTGAAACTTGCAATAGAATAATTGAGGACTTAATTTATTAGACATTATTGCATAATCACCCACTAAAATTCCAAAGTCTTAAAACATTTTCTTGATTCAAACAAAAAGACCATGCACACCCATAAAAATCAACAATATCAGTATGGAAGCCAAAATTTCATAATATATTGTTTAGGTTCAACTTTAATAGAAATTTATTAATTTTTCAAAATAAAAATTAAATACAATGACAACTAACACTAATATCATAAAATAAAAATACAATTCCAAATAGAAATTTTAGTGTTTCTTAGACACTTGTGTGTCTGTCACCATTCCCTAACCAGTCAGAGCATCCACTATGATAAAAATAGTGGCTTCTAAAAGTATCCCTGATTCTATAAGATCTTTTGTTATGGTATTCATATTTTCAAGACTTGCCCTTTCATATAAAGAAAAATCTCTCAGTGATATCAAAGAAGGATACTTTTTAGCTTTATCTTTAAACAATATTTCAGGGTCCAATCCATGTTATTGAATGATTTTATTCAATGTATTATTCTTCTTGTTCATTAAAATAAGTTTTTCCTTACAATAAATGGCCATAAATATACTTTTGTGTGTACTCTTCAAATGCATGTCAATGAAAACTTGATTATTAAATTTTTTATATTTTGACTATAAATGAGAAAAAATGTTAATTAATTAAATATTATAAAAAAATTATTAAAAAAATAATAAAATAAAACATACCACAAATTTTTATTTTTATTCATTTGTAATATCCACAAGGATTTTGTTTTTGCTCCATTTGTTGTAGTATGTTTGGCATTTTACATTCAAATTATCAAGTCTATTTAACATTATATGAAGAACATTATCATTAAAGATATTACTTAATGAAATAGTACCAGGAACTACATGGTTGAATAAAATATTAGTTTTTGTAGGCTAATGTTCAACCATTCTATAAAATAATCACTTTGGTTGTGGTTGTGAAAATGTGCATTTATTTCCTATATCAATATTTTTTCCTTATACTCCAATGTTTTTAATTTATCAGGGTTAGTAATAATAGATTCATTAAAAAAGGCCTTATTATTATCTACCAATCTATTAGAAACCAAAAAAAAGTGCATTGGTCATCATTTTTTGGAGTCTCCTTAGGGGTGTCTCTACTAGGTGGATTATCAAGTGTATACTAAAGATGTGATTTCTTTCTTGGTTGGGCTCCTTGTATAATGTCATGAGGATTAAAATATGTAATGAAGGTACCACTATCAATCCCAAAGAATTATTCATCAAGATCAATATTTTTAAGCAATGTGATGGTTCCCAACATACTAGGGAGACCACTGATCATAAAGTTTGGAAACTCTAATGCTACAAATTACAATATGCCCCCACTCTCTACTAGAAAAGTTAAACATTTCCCCATTCCTTTATTTACATGGTATGGTGGTAGTGGTGGTAGTTGGAATTATAAATTTATCCTTTGATAAGGAGAGGAAGAAAGACCTATAAATTGGATTAAAATTTAAAACATATCAATCCTTTATTAACACTATTACTTTATATGTTCAATCTCAATCTATTTTCACAAAAATAAAAAATTTGAATAAATTCATGCACCTTATTGTATCGATTGAAATCAACTCTGTAAATTGAAACCAATGTTGGTTGCACTATAGACTGTGTCAATGTAAAAATAAAAGATATTTTAAGAATAACAATGATAAACTTGTATTTTTTATTTACATTAATGTTGAGATTATTTATCATGTTATATTGGAAACATGAGGGTAAGTTTGAATAAAAACTAGAGCTATAATTGAACTCCACGTGCACTTTTTCCTTTACAATGCCTGCATTAGAGATGAATTTGTCATCCTCTATGTTTGTATCCATAATTGCCTCAAGGGGTTGATGACCCTTTATTGATGCATTTCTTATTTAAATAACTTAATATAATATTTTATGAAAGAAATAAATATAATATTTTTATCTTGAAAAAATAATTAGTTATTCAATTATTTGAAACTAATAATAGTACAATGTAACATAACCTCTTGGTCATCTAGTGAGAGTGATTTGACAAATATTTGGTTATGAAAAGCCATTGGAATATGTGTGGATTAAAAGTTATAAAAATACTCATAATATAATTCAATAATAAAATTGGTATAATAATATGTGGATTTTTCATTTTAAATGGTAGAGTTCACATCATCCCTAATTATATTTCAAAGGAATGAACACCAATCAACTTGTTGACTATCAAGAGTACATATAATATAAAAAACCTCCAAATAAGTAATGCTTGAAATCCTCCCTACAATGTTGGCCTAGAATATTTCAATCATTATAAGCAAAAAATTATGTTTTACCACTTCAACTTTAAGTCTCCTTCCAACATGACTTTGGAGAACTGTAATGAAAAAACACATTAACATAGAGAAATAATGAATAATAGATGTAAAAAAAATTTGAAATAATTGATTAATTATAAAATGAAAAACATAATACCATCTAGCTATAATCCATAAATGGACTCCAAATATTTATTGTCATCATCAGTTAACATTGCCTTCATTATGACCTCCTTCACATATTTTTATAGCAGACTTATAAATATATGGATATCTTATGGAGTGATTCAAAATGAAACAAAATAAGATCTCAAAAAATATTAAATTTTTATGTGTAACTATTGAGTTTTAATAATAGAGAATTTAGAAGACAAGTTTCTCTTTTGTATTATGGCATGTAGACAATCCCTTTAAAGTTGCACTAATTGATCCAATCTATGTATGTATCATCCTTCTCAATAAGTCATAGGATCCCATTGCACATGAGATTTTTGTATAATTTTTTGGAGGATTTGATATTAAAATCTATGCTATAAGTGATTTAGGAATCCATCGATGTTAAAGATGTTTCCTTTGAAAATTGGGTGAGGATAGATGGAGAAAATAGTTTATTTGGAAATTTGGGTGATGATGGAGAGCAAGGATCATTGGAGAAAGAAATAAAAAATTGGTAAATGGGGTGTTTGGATGCTAGGTTATTAGAAGGTGATTTCATGTAAAAAATTATAGTATACATTCAAAGGACTATGCCATGTATTCATACAACTATGCTCTACAATCAGATCCCTGCAGGATGCAGTCAGACTATTGTAAAAAGTAGCCAAATGATTAGAAGATGTATTTATATGAATTAAATCATGTAGTTTTATGACTAAATAATGAAATGAAATGATTTCATAACTAAATCAGGTGAATCCATAGTAAAATCATATGATTTCATAGTGTATTTAGATAGTTGTACGATGTAGTCGAGTGGCTACATGAAGTAGTTAGATGACTGCATAATGTAGTTGAGTGACTACATAGTATTACATTCACCATGTACCACCTCCTAATTCACCTATGATATTATATAAAATTTGACCTTATTATCCACCATTGTGAAACTAATTCACCTAGTGACCTCTAAGTCATTTTAATATATGCCACTAAAATTTTCCTTGGTTAAGAAGAGTTATGGAAAATTTAAAAGTTATAGGTGGTGATATCCCTTAATAAATAAATGTTTAATTATGTAAAATTTTGGAAATTTAAAATAAAATACATTGTTTATATTGTATTTAGCTCATAAATATAAGTTAGGATGGATCTTATTGTTGAAGTTTTAATTTACATTGTAATGATTTTCTTATGAATAATTTTAGAAAGGATACAGATATCATACTGAAGAAGTTGGTACATTTAAAATAGTAAAAGATTTTTGAATGTTATTTAGGCATATTTTAGATATTACTATTTTAATAATGATGTTGTAAATTTTAAGACTTACATATGTGTTTCATATTATACCTATACCTACCAAAACAAATTTGATCATGTATGGAATTTAAGTTGGGTTAATGATCATATAATGGCCCTATCAACAAGGTGATTATTTGGGTTTTTAGGTAAAAGTTTATGAATGAGGCCACACACTTATACACCCCAATATTAATATATAACATGGAATGAGATACTTCTTTGTAGTGCTTTCTTAAGATTGTTTAACATTATTTAAGCATCAAATAATTATCCTATCCCAGTTCTTTTTTTAGGGTTGTGTAAAAATAAGTATAATAGGGAAAATATATTATATCACTCCTTATTAAGGTATGTTGTGTCCTTAGTTATACCTTCCTTTATTTTATTTTATTTTTGTTTTTTTTTTTACAAAATACACTAGTGCTTATGCCACCAAAACTAGATAAACCATTGCATCTTTACTTTTTAACAACTCACTAGGCCTTGGGAGCCTTATTAGCACAATATGTCGATGATCATAAGGAATGATTAATTTATTATATTGGCCATCATATGGTTGGTTCTAAATGTAAATATTTTCCAATGGAGAAATTATGTTTGGCATTAATCTTTATAAATAAAAAAATTATGATTCCACTTGATAAGAATTTATATTCATGTTATCATAAAATAGAACCCATTGAATTTCATCATGAACAAAACTCATAGGAAAAATTTAAAAATGGGTAATTCACCTCACAAAATTTTATCTAAAGTTAATCTCTCAAAAATTAGTAAAAATTCAAGTTATTATGGATCAACAAGCCACAACTACATTATTTGATTGTTTTCAAACGACTAAGGCTTTTTGTGATGAGGTAGATACTTATCATATTTCACATAACACATGGACTCTATTTTATGATGAATCTAGATGTATGGTAGGTGCCAATGTAAGTATCATTTTTTTTCTCCCAAGGGATAATCTATATCATATTCTTATCTATTGTATTTCCTATACACCAATAACATAGCATAATATGAATCCTTGATCATCAATTTATATATCACAAAAAACATCATGTCAAGCATATTTAGGTTTATGATGACTCTCAATTACTTTTTAATCAAATTATAAATCAGTATGAAATAAAATAAGAGAATTTTATTTCATTAAAAAAATGGTATAAATATTTGACACACTTGATATTAAAATTATCCCATGAAAGGATAATAATCAATTTGATGTAATGCCCAGTGTAATGTCATTAATACTCATGTATATTAATGATGATTATATAAAGTTTACAATAGGATAGTTACATCAAACTTAAATTATGCTAGATAAAATTGATGTTTTAGTAGTTCTTGTAATCACACGTAATGCACTAAATACATAATCTTACAATGATGTCTATAATTCCATTTACTGAATGTTTACACCAAATCATTTTACTTGAAATGAAAAATGTAGACTATAGAAAGAATCACTTTTTATGATATTATTGGGAATGCCTTGTTCAAAAGAGGGTTTTATGGAAAATTACTCTAATTTATAAACAAATAACAAGTGCAAAGTGATATTCTATAGATGTATGATAGTGAGTGTGGGGAAATCTTAAATTGAAAAGCAACGACCCAAAAATTTATATGGTAGGGTTATTATTGGTAATAATGGAACAATAATGTATCAAACATTATGTCTAATATAGAAAAATAGTAGTTTAAATCATGCACCATCTCATGAAATATAACTAATTATTTCACCATGGCCATTTACCCTTTAGGCATTTCATTTTATTGGAAAAATAAATCCAATTTTAATAGTAGGCCAAAAATTCATCATTATAACCATTGTTTATTTTAACAAATAGGTAGAGTAAATTTTTATTGATTTTACCACTAGAGATTACATATGTAGATTCTTTATTACAAATATTATTTATGGGTTTGGTTTACCTTTAGATAATATTATAGATAACGGGTCATCATTTAAGAATAAAATAATGAAACATTTTTGTAATAAATATAAAACCAAATATACATTCTTTACACCATATTACTCATAGGGTAATGGTTAGCTATAAGTGAAAAAGAAGACTGTTATTAAGATATTAGGAAAGATAGTCAAATGATATGGTAAAAATTAGTACTAGAAAATGGTTTACACCTTATGGTCATATTTCACTATTGTTTGTACCCCTACTCGAGCCACACCATATTATTTGGTTTATGATATGGAGGTAATTTAATCAATTGAACTTCAAATCCCATCTTTATGGGTTTCTCTCAATGATATTATTCAAGATAATTATTATAGTGAAAAAAATATTATTTCAGTTGGAATAATTAAGTGCAAAACACATGCATGTTATTGATCATATTCAAGTTTCTCAAGATCACATTAAACATGTGTATAACAAGAATGTTCAACCACATGACTCTAACGTGGGTGATTTGGTACTAAAATAAGATAAAAAGAATACTAATGTTGATAAACACAAAAAGTGAAATTTTAACCAAATTGGTTGTGCCCATTTGTAGTAAGAAAAAGGTTGTGCAAAGGTGTATACTACTTGTATACATTCAAGGGAAACCCCCTTATGATCCCAATGCACATTATGCACTTGCACACATATTACAATAAATAAATAAATAAAAAATACAAAAAATATAATATTTAATAAAATACAAAAAACATTTAAATAAATTAAAAATACATAAATATTTAGCATTTCACATACTACATTTTACATATGTTTTTACTTTGTGTTAGTAAATAGAATATATTTTTTATAAATAAATATGTTTCACAAGGACCTGAGTGTGACAAAGGCATGCACGAGATCCATGATACATGAGCATGTTGATGTTGGACCTTTCCTTTTCCCACATGACACACTACATTGGGGAAATCTTGCTTCTAAATGATCATTTCCATTATCACATTCAACTTATCTACTAACATTTACACATGCCTATAATCATGTTGACATTTTTATAACATATGTATGTATGGAAGATTATGGAATGCTTATATTAGTTGCTTATATTTCATTTAATTCATTTATTCACATGGATTACTTTTATGTAATTCTTGTTTACTTCTTTTTCTTACTTGTGCAACATTTGAACATATTCCTTTATTATTGGCCACATTTCCTTAAATATATCTTGTTTATCTAGTGTGTGGGATTTTTAATATGTCCTCCCATTGAATTTGCAACATTTAAAAATGTACCTTGTTTTCAATCTCCTTAGACCCCTATTTGTGTGACATTTGATTACTCTTGTGTATGTGTTTGATTTTTTGTTGATATTTTGTTATCTTATAGACATTTCCATGATACGTGTCATGCATCTTAGGGATTTTTATGTATTCATACTTTAAACTTCATTGATATATCTAATTTGACATGACACTAAGTTATACTTATTTACTGCATGATTCACATAGATATAACAAAATTTTCTTTTTCTTTTGAGATAAAGTGACAATCACTTTTTCATTCCCCTTACCTCAAAAGGGGGGCATATAAATAGGGGAATATAATAGAGACATGATTACACATACATACAATTGAAAAAATTCATAGAATTTGATTGAGTTTACATGATTCAAATATACACCTGGGATGAAATTTATACTTGACACAACTCTTAGACATATTTTTTTAGATTTATGATACATATTATATTTTTTTTATAGAGTATAGATTATATTCTCATAGATACTTTAGATGGAGACACATTTTATGTGCATATGCCATGAAAACATACCAAATTATAGATACATTATTCACAATATACCAATATTCATGCACTGAATCTACCAAGATGCATTATTTGAGGTTTTTTTTTGTTGTAGTGGTTAGCTTATTTATTAGTGTCATTGAGATTATATTCTTGTTGATCATTTTTTGCATGACCAATTTTGTTTTTTCCATTTGGATCTTTTCATTTCTCCCTTGATCATTTTATGCGTTTGGTACTTGCTTTGTTGCTTGTATTTTCCATTCAACCTCTCCTAGTTCAAGATTAGCCTTTATTGCTTTGTTTTGCCCTGAAGTACCCTTTAGAAAAGGTTTTGAAGTGCCACTTCCCTTCTAAATGATCTTCAAAAAAAAATTCAAGGGCCTTTCTTGCCTTGCTTTCCCCCCAAGTGTCCCTTCAGACTTTTTTGAAAAAATTTATTGTCCAAGTGACCCTTCATAAATATTTTCAAGGGAAATTTTTTTCCCAAGTGTCCCTTTGGAATTTTTTGAAGGGAACTTTTTTGTCCAAGTGACCCTTTGTAAAAGTTTTAAAGGGCACTTTTTCACCCAAGTGTCCCTTTAGACTTCTATGAAGGGCACTTTGTCTTTGTAAATGCCATTTAAAAAAAAATTAAAGGGCCATTTCCTTTAGAAATGACATTTGGAATTTTCTAAAGGGACCTTGTGCCTTTCCCAAGAACCCTTCAGGAAAATTTCCTGAAGGAACTAGTCATTGCCTTGAAGCCAAAATTCTCAAAAGAATTATTTTGGACAAATTGTTTGAAGGAATTACTTTGGGAAAATTTCCCAAATAATAAGCTTGACCCAAATGGATCCCCATGATGTATTTTATGATGTCAAATTTAGGGTGGCCAACTAGCCATTGGGATTCAAAGACATGACTTGTTGTAGTACACAAATTCATGGTGGCTAACTAGCCATTGGGGTGAAATTTGGTGACATGTCATATGATGTCAAATTCATGCCCAAAGTCTTAAAATAAGAAGTGAAGTCACTATGAAAACTTGAATGACTCTATAGTATAAATTACGTTTCCCAACATGCTTTTATTATTACTTTTATAAGTAGAAGCAATCAAAGGACCCAAAGGAGCAAGCAAGGAGTAAATCCATTCAAAAAAACTAAAAGGGTCTTAAGGAAAGAAAAATAAGTTTTTCAAAAGAACGTTTCTTATGACTTTTATAAGTAGAAGCAATCAAAAAACATGAAATAGGAAGGACAATGCAAATCAAGTTTCTCAACATGCTTGACTTATAGGTTTTATAATTAAAGCCATTTAGAGGGCCTAAATGGGTTTGTAGTATAAAACACAGAATCTTTTAGGAAGAATCTAAGGTTCATAGCAATGATTTGAGACATTTATTATGGAGGGTTATCTCACCATTGGTTTTTTAGTGATCCTGGTCAATTCAAGAGGGTGAATCAAAGAGAAGGACAAACTCCAACTGAATGAGAGAATAGCTGGAATCAGTTTCACCAAGACGGTGATGGTAAACCATTTTTGAGGCTTCTATTTTGGTGGGCAAGAGATCTTGATTCTCTCCCTCTTTTTATATAAATAAGAACCTTGAGATCTTGTTTTATCATCCATAGATAGTATGGTGAAGCCCTATTGGAATGTTTTTCCATTTTCTTGCCTTTGAGAAAAGAAGCATAAGTCTATTTTATTTCTAAATTCAAGGTATTTTCTTGGGCATGAAAGATACATAGAGTAACAAGTGATGTTTTATCCTTTTTTTTCTCTATCCTTCATGATTTTGAGCAAAGAGTTGATCTAATAGGTCATGTAGAGTGCATTCTAGCTGTATGAGATTTTGCACATGTATAACACTTTTTTGGATTATATAGGTTATCTTTTCTATTTATTTACCTTATGTGATCTCATTCATTTTATCTCTACACTAAAATACTTATTTTGGAATCTTATAGAACTTGAGTTATAGACTATATTATGCATAATTATAAGGCATATATGTGGATATTAATTCTTGGTGTATCACCATTTTAGACTAGGAGTTTCATTTATGCAAGATTCTAACTCTTTTCACTCATATAAACTAGTTTAAAAGTTTTAATACACAAAAAGCTAATATAGGGAGCTAGCCCTTTCAACCTAGAGGTTCATTTCCACTTATAGGCACACCCATAGGCCTAGAAATGTCCCAACATTGCCTAAATATGGAAGAGGCCTAAAGAACCATCTTTTAGGGTACAATATTTGGAAATAATAGTTCTAGCATGCCCAGTGGGACTTGAATTATTTCTACGTCAAGGTGAATGCTGCTCTTGATAGGCCTAAAGTAGTATAAATACCCCTAACCCAACATTTGGTGACTCCAAAAGGGTGTGAATCCATGGTTCTAGACTAATTTTTATACAATATCCTACATGGTCTTCATAAGGTCCTTAATATTTTTTGACCAAACCCCTTTAGCTAAAGCTCTTCTTGAAGAACAACACCATGAGCCACTCCTAGCCCTATTAAATCCTTAGTAAGGAGGTTTTGGGGAAGAAGAGGAAGAGGTTGAAGAAGTTCAAGGATAGGAAGTAGTTGAAGAAGAGGAAAAAATAGAAGATCAAATGGGAGGAAGATAAATGGGGAAAAGGGGATAGATAGATATATGTCAACCCTTACCTACTTTTAATACCCAAAACCTAATAGAGCTTCCTGCATATAACCCCATCCCTCCAAATGCTACCAAAAATCTTCCTAGTTTCAATGGGGAGGGTCCTATTACCCCATTTAAACATATTAGATACATCTCTAATTTCTACAATTTCCATAATGTTACTAAGGCCAACATATCCATTAGGTTGCTTGTTATGTCTTTAAAAGGCAAAGCACTTGACTGGTATAAAACATTGGAGGGGGGTTACATTATAGGTTAGGATGGCTTTGGAGACTTATTGGTGATAAGATTCAAAAATAAGAGTGAATATTTTTCCCTAATACATTAGCTAGATGTAATAAGAATAGGTCCAAATGAATCCATAAGAGATTTCAATGAGAGATTTCAAATAACATGGTATAAGCTACCACCAATCATTATACCTCCTCCTAGATTTATATTCCCAACATATCTCAAAGGGATTGCTACTTATGTTGTTGTTATGTTGCAGTCAATGGGAGGATTCACTCTTCCAAGTGCAAATGAGATAGCAATTGAGGTTGAGAATAACTTTATTTAGGATAAAATACTTCCTCCAAGAGTTTCCATGCCTTTGTTGTCCCAAAATTTAGTTGAAGGTCCAAGTGTGTCACAAGTTCCCAATGCCAATGTGAAGCCAAGAGCCTTTCCTAAGAAGGTGGATGACATTGTGGACAAAGATGAAGAAATTAGATCATTGAGAGCTTATCTCAAGCAAGCTCAATATCAGGTAAGTGCTCCTCATAATTCAAAACACTATATTCAATAAATATATAGAGCTCCATCCCAATATAATTATCAAGGGAGAGGAAAAAATCAACAAGGTTACAACAGGCAGCCCAATGCATATAATCCAAATTTTACTCCTCCCATAAAGGATTTTTTTATAATTCATGCAAATCTAGTGCAAGGAGAAGATCATGTGGACTAATTGGGGTAGCCTCAGGGTTATTTTAGACATGATGATGGAGGAACCAACTACACTTTGACTACATAAGATGAAGCTAATCCTTACATTATAGCAAAATAATCATGTCCCAACCAAAGGGATAGTCATGGAGAAGGTAGTAACCCAAGTGTGGGAATGGTAAATTTTCAAGTAAAAGATAATTTTGTGTTAACTCAAGGCATGCCATTTGTATATAATACAAAGTATATGAACATATCCTTAGGAGAAGGCTAGGATCTACAAATATTTCTAAGTGATGCCTCTCTAAGGCCACAAAGCACCAATCAAAGTGTTGCACCTTCTACAAGCCATCTTCCTCAACAAAATCAGAATGTAATTTTAGCTACCAAGATTACAACACAATAGGCTATATCTCCTTTATTACCATTAAAATAAAATATAAAGTGAATACTCCATCTCTAAACATTATGGAATCATTAAAGAGCACTAAGATAAGCATATCCCTTTGGGAGGTTCTACATATAACTGGTCAAAAGGAGCTTTTACAAGAATAGTTAGCAAGCATGCATGTGGCTCCTCAATCTTCAAAGAATCATAGTTTGGCTCTCCCAAAATATCTAAATCATCTTTTTAATCCTTTCACTAAAGATGAAAATCCTCCACCCTTCTACCTCACACTCATTGTGGGAGATAAGTTGGTCCTTAATTGTATTGTGGATAGTGGAGCAAATAGTACTGTTATGCCTAAAGTAGTGGTTGATAAGTTGGGTTTGAACTATGAGCCACATATTAAATGCATGTTGTATTTGGATGGAACTCCAACCAAGATAGTAGGATTGGTCAAAGGTATAAAAGTGTTTTTACATGGCTACCCAAGCTTCCCTATCATGCAAGATATTATGGTGGTGGACCTTCCAGCACACTTTGTTATATGTTGTCTAGGGACTTTATGGAAAATATAGGAGGATACATTTCTACTAATTGGTCCTTTCTATCTTTCAAGACAAGGTATGGAACCAAGGTAACCATAAGGACTTAGCCTTTAGCAAGGTTCTACATTGAGCCATACTTGGAGATAATGACAAATCAAAATTATCTAATCAGCAAAGAGGAGGAAGTAGTCCTAAATAGTGAAACATTTTCTCCTCTTGAAGGTATTTTTGACCCATGTCTAAAAAAATACATCATTAAAACACATGGCCTTAATCCTTATACTTTCATTAAGGAAACTAATTTGGGAGTTTACTACATGTATGAGGATAATGTCCAAATTCCTTCACTCACTAATGAAGATCATGAGCTTGATGGCATGTCAAAAATATTCTTTGATGGTTAAAGGATAAAATTAGGCATAAGATCTATTGCCATGTTGGTTTCCCCATTAAATAATCATTACTACTCTTCTTATATGTTTCACTTCAGCTACACTTACAACGTGGCAAAATATGAAAGCTTAGTTCATAGTCTCCAATGGGAAAAGAAGAAAGGAATAAAGCTTTTGAAATTCTATGAAGATAGTGAGCTGGACATTCATCAAGTAGGAAGTCAATTTACATCTAATAACCCCTTTCTCAATTCTAAAAGCATAGGGTATGGGATCTACTTGAAGATTTTGTTGCCTTCAACATCTAGCCCATACTAATAGACTTGAAAAAGCACATTGATAGATTAGCTATAATAGGATCACATTTTGACTCAACTACTGATGTTGAACAAGAGAGTGATCTCAATCCCATATCAAGATCATTATGAGACATTCCATTCTATATAATTAATTTTCATGGCAAGTGTTTGAAAGTGATGAACACATTGCACACTTCTTGAAAAATGAGGTAGGTTTCTCTTTAAGAAATCAAAAGAAGTTGCATGATCATTATGAAGAGACAATTATATAGCTGAAGACAAATAAAATATCCAAGGGGTTGATTACCTTAGAGAGTGTCTTCAACTAGGATGATCAAAATAAAAACCAAAGAATGAACATGTCAACTTAAAAAGAGAACTATGAGAGAGTTATGATTTTCAAGGACAAACTTTTGAAGATTGGTAAGGCCTATTCTTAGCTAGAAAGGTAAGATTTTATTGCATTATGTAGAGTTTCAAGACATCTTTGATTTAGAATACAAGGAATTGAAAGTCTTTCACCCAATTCTAGCTCATCACACCATTGAGTTGGATCATGGAGCTAAACTGGTAAGATAAAAGTAAAGACCTATCAACTCCAAGGTAGAAGAACTCATGAAGAAAGAGCTGACCAAATTGATTGAGTCTAGGATTATCTTTCTTATCAAGCACTCAACTTGGGTAGCCAAACTTGTACCAGTTTGAAATAATAATGGAGAAATTAGAATTTATGTGGATTTTCATGATCTAAATAAAGTGTCTCTTAAGGATAATTATCCACTCCCTTCCATGGAATAAATTTTGTAGATTGTTTTAGGATCTCAACATTTCTCACTTCTTGATGGTTATTCAGGTTATAATCAAATATTAGTAAATCAATGGGATCAATTCTAGATATCCTTCAACACCAAGTGGGGGACCTTTGCCTATAATAAGATGCCATTTTGTTTATCTAATGATGGACCTACATTTCAAAGGGAAATGGAAATGACTTTCAAAGGTTTGATCAATAAGTTTTTACCTGTTTACCTTGATGAAATAACCATTTTTTTAAAGGATGTTACTGATCATATGGGACATCTAAGGCAAGTGTTTGAGAAGTTTAGAGAGTATGGCATATCGCTCAATCCAAATAAGTGCATCTTCATTGTCTATGAAGGTAAGATCTTTTGTCATATTGTTTCAAAACAAGGCTTATATATTAACCCTGAAAGGATTGAAGCTATTCTAGGCTTGTCTTTACCTCAACACAAGAAAGGGATATAAAGTTTCTTGGGAAAACTACTTTGTAAGGAGGTTTATCCCAAACTTTTAAACTGTGGTAAACCCTATTACAACCATGTTAAAAAAAGAACCAAGTTTTTACTTGAATAAAGGAAGGTAAAGGCATCTTTGAGGTAATCAATCAAGCAATAGTAGCATCTCCCACTCTCTTAAAACTAAATTTTGATAAAGATTTCATTCTTTATACTTTTTATAACATTGACACAATCTTCGCTATGCTTATGCAAAATAATGAAGAAGATGTTGAACAACCAAGTGCTTTCTTTAGCCAAGGCTTAGAAGACTACAAAGTGAGATATTTTTTTTTCAAAAGCAAGCTTTAACTATCATTAGAGGATTGAAAAAGTGTAGGCATGTGGTTTCTAATAACAATATCCATGTCATCGTCTCCCATCCTAGCACTAAGGAGTTTATCCTAAGCAAGGATCTTAATGAGAAGAGAGTTGGATTGATCACAAAGGTGATGGAATATGACATTGAAATTAAGGTAACTGGCTTGGTAAGAGGAAGAGTTTTATGTGAGCACTTAGCATCTGACTTTCAAGAGCCAAAAGAGCAAGCCTTGGTAAATCAAGTTTAAGATCAACCAATTGATCAAATGTTAATTAAAATTTGGACACAAGACATCATTGGTTTTCTTCAAAATGGTGAGTGTCCCAATGGCTTGAACAAATCTCAAAGAAGGTATATTATCCTGAAAGCTATTCCTTATTGTATTGTGGATGGAATTCTCTTCAATAAGGATGTGATAAATGTGTTTCTAAGATGAATTAACAATGACCAATTTGATATGCTACTAAAAAATTTCCATAATGGTGAAGATGGTGGTCACTTCTCTCTTAGAACAATAGCTACAAAAATAATGAGAGATGGTTACTATTGGCCTAGTCTTTTTAAGCATTGTTATCATTGGGATAAATTTTGTCCTCAATGTGCTTTCTTTGTTGGAAAATAAAATCTTATTACTCTTCCATTGAATCATATCCAAGTGGACTAGCCTTTCATGAAATGGGGCCTTGACTTCATTGACATGATCAACCCTCCATCAAGTGTTGGACATAAATGGATATTTACTACTATAGACTACTTCACAAGATGGGTAGAGATTATTTCTATGAAGGAAGCAAATGAAAATTCCATCTTGGAGTTCTATGACAACATTATAACAAGGTTTAGAGCTCCTCATATCATCATCTTAGATAATGAACTTGCTTTCATAAGTGCTAAAAAAAATTATTAAGAAGCAAAGAGTGGAGTTCATTTGAGTACCTCATCCAACTACTACCCTCAAGGTAATGGATTGGCTCAGCATACCAACAAAAACCTCATCAAGATCATCAATAAGATGTTGGAAACCAATTAAAAATCATGGCATAGAAAGCTAAAGATAGCCTTATGGACAAAGACAATCACTCCCAAGAAGTCAATCGGTAATTCTCCCTTTGTAATAGTCTATGGGAGAGAAGTTAGGTTGTCCATATCACAAGAGATCCCTACTTTGGAACTTACACAATAGTTGGAATTAATTGAAAAAACTCCCATGGAGGTCAGATTGATAGAATTAATGTAACTATAGAAGGAAAGAAATGATGCACATAAAGCTTTAAAACGCCAACAAGTTCTCATGAATAAATCCTTTGACAAAAGGGCAAGGGAAAAAGTGTTCAAAGAAGGTGTATTGGTCTTGAAATGGGATGAAGATAGGGAAAAAATAGACAAACATAAAAATTTTGATACTTTTTGGAGTGGTCCTTACATCATCAACAAGTAAAATCAAAGAAACTCTTTTCAACTATCTAAAATGGATGGATAAAAACTACTCATTCTAGTGAATGAAATCCATTTGAAGCCTTGATTTTGACCCTTTTTGGTCATGTCCTATATATACCATATTTTGGTGTGTTTCCTTTGTTGTGTTTATTTTCCCTAAATGCTTTGGAGCACAGTGTTTCCCTTTCACATGTTTTATTTCCTTTTATTGATTGTGTGTTTGTGTCTCTCTAGCTTGTGTGTTTGACCATGGCTTGTTATTTCAACTCTTGTTTACCTTGCATGAATCCATGCCCAATGGAATGATTTAGGTGACTGGTCTTACGACATAATAGGCATGTCTCCCCTATAAATCATAAGAATGTTGACCATTTTTTTCATGACTAGTTTTGTGTTTTCCCTTTGGTTCTTTTTATTTCTCCCTTACTCATTTTCTATGTTTAGTCACTTGCTTTGTTTCTTATCTTTTCCCTTTAGCCTCTCTTAGTTCTAGCTATTCTCCCTTGTTCCTTGTTTTTTCCCCTAGCCGTGTTTGCCTTAGCCTTTCTTGATTTATTTTTCCCTGAAGTGCCCTTCAGAAACGGTTCTGAAGGGCCACTTCCCTTCTAAGTGCCCTTCAAAAGTTTTTTGAAGGACCTTTCTTGCCTTGATTTCCCCCCAAGTGTCCCTCAGGACTTTTTTGAAGGGAAATTTGTTGTCTAAGTGACCTTAAAAAAAAAATTGAAGGTAACTTTTTCACCCAAGTGTCCCTTCAAACTTTTCTAAAGGGCACTTTATTATCCAATTAGCCCTTCAAAAATGTTTTGAAAGGCACTTTTTTTCCAAGTGTCCATTCAGACTTTTCCAAAGCACACTTTGTCTTTGGAAATGCCCTTTGATAAAGTTTTAAAGGTCCATTTCCTTGTGAAATTCCCTTAATAATTTTCTCAAGGGACCTTGTGCCTTTCCCAAGTGTCCTTCAGATCTTTTTTGAAGGACACTTTCCCAAGTGTCCTTCGAGAAAAGTTCTCAAAGGAACTAGCCATTGCCTTGAAGCTAAAATTCCTAAAGGAATTCATTCAAACAAATTTTCTAAAGGAATTATTATGGGAAAATTGCCTGAAATAATAAGCCTAACCCAAATGGATCCCCATGACATTCCATATGATGTCAAATTTAGGGTGTCCAACTAGCCATTGAGATTCAAAGACATGACGTGCCGCAGTACATCAAATTTAGGGTGGCCAACTATATTTTGGGGTGTAACTTGGTGATGTACTATAAGATGTCAAATTCATGCCCAAATTCTTCAAATAAGAAGTGAAGTCACTAGGAAAATCTGAATGACTCTATAGTGTAAATCAGGTTTCCCAACATGCTTTGCTTATGACTTTTATAAGTAGAAGCAATCAAGGAACCTAAAAGAGCAGGAAAGGAGTAAATCCATTTAGAAAACCTGAAAGGGTCTTAAGAAAATAAAAATTAGGTTTTCAAAAGAGCTTTGTTTATGAATTTTACAAGTAGAAGCAATCAAAAAAATTGAAAGACCAAGGATAGTGCAAATTGAGTTTCCCAATAAGCTTGACTTATAGGTTTTATAAGTAAGGTCATTCAAAAGGCCTGAATGGGTCTCTATTAAAAAACACAAAAGCTTTTAGGAATAATCTAAGGTTCATAACAGTGATCTAAGCCATTTCTTATGGAGGGTCATCTCACCATTGGTTTTACAATGATCCTAGTCATTTCAAGAGAGTGAATCAAAGAGAAGGATAAACTCCAAATGAATGAGAGAATAAATGGAATCTATTTCACGAGGATGAAGATGTCAAACCATTATGGAGGATTCTATTTTAACACCCAAGAGCTCTTTGTTCTCTCCCTCTTTTTCTATAAATAAGACCCTTGAGCTCTTGTTTTATCATCCATAGATAGTATGATGAAGCCCTGCTGGAATGCTTTGACATTTTCTTGCCTTTGAGCAAACAAGCATAAGTCTATTATCTTACTAAGTTATAGGAATTTGTCTAGGAATGCAAGAGACACAGAGTTACAACAAGTTATTTTTTATCCTTCTATTCTCTATCCTTCATGCTTTTGAGCAAAGAGTTGATCCAATAGGTCATGTAGAGTGCATTCTAGTTTTATGAGATTTTGCACATGTAACCCTTTTCTAGACTATATAGGTTATATTTTCCAGTTATTTACCTCATGTGATCTCATTCATTTTATCTCTACAATGAAATACTTATGTTTGAATCTTCTAGAGCTTGAGTTATAGATTATATTCTATTGTATTATGCATAAGTATGGGGCATACATATGGATACTAATTCTTGGTGTATCACCATTTTAGACTAGGCTTTTCATTTATGCAAGATTCTAACTCTTTTTTCTCATGTAAACTAGTTCAATAGTTTTATTTAATAAAAATATAATACATGGAGCTATCCCTTTCAACCTAGAGGTTTATTTTCACTTATAAGCACACCCACAGGATTGGAAATGTCCCAATGTTACCCAAATCTGGAGGAGGCCTAAATATCCCTCTTCTAGGGTGCAAGATTTGGAGACAACAATTCTATCAATGGAGTTAAATTATTGTTTATTATTGTTATTTAATATTTTAATACCATTTGATTAGGTGAGGTTGGCTAAATTATGATACACTAGACTTGTGTAATTGAGATTATGAGATCTCAATGGACTTGACATAACTCACCCTTATACCATATTATGGACATGATCACCCTCCAAATCTCATATTCACATCTCTATGGTTAAATTGTGAATATCTCTTTAATTATTTAGTTATGAATCATCATTAGCAAGGAAAAATATCAAGGGGAAACATGTTTGCATCAATACATAGGTTCACTCCTTCCTTACTCCCTTTTACTTTAAGAAAATTTCAACCATTTATTTTCATATTTTATGAACTAATTACACCTATAACATGATATTATTTGTAGGTCATGCACATAAAAAAATTTCCAATAGGATCAAGTAAATCAAGTTGTGTTAGACACACTGCAATACACATTTATTTCCTTTAAACTAATAATTTCATACTTATGAATTTATATATTTAAGGGGAGTCAAAGGAGAGTGGGAAAATTTAAAAACTAAAATATGGATTTATATGTTAAACTAGTCTTGTGCACTTGAAAAATATCACTCAAGGATCTACCCTTTGACCTTCCTCATAGCTGATAGGCTCATATTCACTACCTCACTTATAAAAAATGCTTATCTTGTAATCTAACCCTTTTATCTTGATTATTTAGATAAAATGTATCCCATAATACATTTAATTTTTTATGTATATGCTTCATTTTAGTGATAGATCTCTAACAACCTTTTATGTTCTTAGATAGTTACATTTACACTTGGATAGTAGTATTGACTCTATTCTCCATTCTCAAATGCAAGATTCCATCACTTCTAAACTCTCAAATTTGTAAATATTTTGAAATTTATAGGTTGTCCATATTATGTTTCATTAACCACTATGTGAGGAACCTTTCAAAATAGGTGGTATTAATACAAGTTAAATCCATCTCACTTTTCATCAATAAAATACTAGGTAAGCACCTATTAAAACTGATTCAATAAATTACACAACTAATTTATATTTACCTATTCTTTTCTATTAATATATCAGTGATAGGAGAAATAATATCATATGTATGAAACATTCAAATAATATCCCATGAGCAATATTTTTCAAGTTACAAGCTAGATAACTACATTCACTTGTACATATCATTCTACACCCTTTTTCACACACAATCCAACACATAGGGGAGAACTACATTTGTTTGAGGCCCTCTTCAGAGTATTGGATATGTAGGCAATGCATATTGATAGAGGGTTCCTTGAGCTCATCTCAACTTCATGAGCCTACTAACACTTTTTTACAAGGTGATAATACCTACGAGGAGGATCTAGGGTTTGCGATCTATTCTTATATTAAAATCCTATGAACATGATCCAAACACATAATTTTAAAGATGAAAGTAAAATAAATATAACTTGATGGAAGTTCCAACCAATAGTTAATACTTTGTATAGGACATATGCATTGACTCATAGATCATAATATTGATGAAAAAATCTGTAAGTTAATACATATGTCAATGTTGATAGAAAACTAATTTTTAGATTTTGATGACTAGATTAGAATCATCGTACTTCTATTTTTACACCTAAATTACTCATATTTTCATGTGAATTACTCATATTAGATAAGTATAATTTATCATTTGTATTTTTATTATCATAGTTTTCTCTATTTGGCATATGCTTAGATTCAATATTTATTATTAGAATGTCAGTATTATAAAAATTCATCAGTTGGCCTAATTTTTATATTAGTTTACTCCTTAGTTTATTAGGTTACTCTCTTTCATATTAATCCTTATTTATAAATAGGGTTAAACATTATTCAACTATCTATGGTGGGAACTAGGCCTTTTAGTTTCTATTGCACTAAAATTCTCATGTCTACTTGAAAATGTCTAGTTAAATGACTGGATGCCTTATGAAACTCAAAGTATGGTCTTATTTTGGGTGGTTTGGTATGTTAATATGTCCAAAATAGGTGGATAATCATATTAAGATCTATTTAAAACCTCATCAAATAGGTTATATTTTCAAAGCATAGAGTGATATTTAGGAACTTGGCTATGTTTTAGT
>JARHVA010003177.1:977500-1012500 GCA_037957365.1 Torreya grandis
TGAATTAAATAGCCTGTTTGGCTATCAAAATTGTTAAAGACCAAAAATGGACTATGTGTCTAATCTAACCTTTAACACCAATTTAAAAATATATCTTAACAGTGATATTGATCATGAGAATCAAAATTCAAATGTAGACTAGGTGATGGCAATGAATTTGGGCATTGTGTGCACATTTGGGAAAAGATAGAAAGGGACTAAAGACAATTCCACCATGAAAAAGAGCATTCTCTAGTGTAAGTATGGTATGATAAGAGTGTATGTGGTGATACCAAGGTATTCTCAACCACTTTCAATTACACGTGATTGATATAAGCTCATCCCATGCCCATAGTAGCTTGTTGTTTAGTATAAGTTCTCTACTACATTTATGATTCCACATTAAATTCTCAACTACCTTTGTAGAGGGCATGGGTTACCTCCCTTTTAAATTTTGAATTTTAAACTCTCTCTCTCTCTCTCTCTCTCTCTCTCTCTCTCTCTCTCTCTCTCTCTCTCTCTCTCTCTCTCTCTCTCTCTCTCTCTCTCTCTCTCTCTCTCTCTCTCTCTCTCTCTCTCTCTCTCTCTCAATCTCCTCTCATATTCTCTCTCCTCTTCATACTAGTTTCGAGAGAGAGAGAGAGAGAGAGAGAGAGAGAGAGAGAGAGAGAGACAGAGAGACACAGAGAGAGAGAGAGAGAGAGAGAGAGAGAGAGAGAGAGAGAGAGAGAGAGAGAGAGAGAGAGAGAGAGAGAGAGAGACTCCTATTTATACTAGTTTGAAATAATTCTCAAGAATGGGATTTCTATGAGTAAAGGATGTTGTGTCTAGTTGACTCTTTGTGAATTATAAAAAAGACATAGAAAACCAACTCTTTTTGTGATTCTTTATTTTTTTTAGATTAGTTTTTATTCTCTACATTTTAATGAGTTATACTATTTTTTAGGTGAATTCTATAGATAAATTATTGTATGGGATTTGATATTTTTTAATAAAAAGGAAATATTAATATTTGGAGACTATTTGGATTGGGTGTGGACATTTTTCTTGCACATTTTTTATGGTGGTTGTGCCCATTTATTATCATATTCATTCTCCCCAATATCTTACATCATATTTAGTTGGATTTTTGTTAGGTATGACTCAACCAAAGATTGGTTTAATAAAGATCATTCAATTATAAATCTCACCTTGATCTTCATGGCAACAGGCTCTCTTACTCTTTACCCTTGCTCTTTTACATTTTATTTTAAAAGTGTGTTAACTAGGGCTTGGGTATCATTAAAATTAATATACAATTAAATTTTTATCTTGATTATTATTTCATGTTTTATTAATCACCATTGTAGCATTGTTGTATCTTTAAATGTGATAAACCAATAAAGAAATCAGTTGTGCTTTTAATATGCAAGTCTAAGAAATCCAAATTTTCTAAGGTTGAACTCTTCAAGTATTATCAATAATTTATGTAACCTCCTAATGAATGTTTTAATCAAAAATACCTACACCTTAATTCTTAAAATATGACCCTTAAAAGGAATCATCCACATCAACCAAATTAGTTAAGACCAATATACCAAGACATGGTATATTTAGACTTTGGAGAAGCATTTTCCTCATGGGATTTTCTTATTTTTAGGAGAGATGGAGACTAAAAAACCATACCTATTGTTGGTTGTGTCAAAACATTGATTAACATATTTGGTGATAGAAACAGGGGCTATAAACCTTGAGTTGAGTTTGTAGCCAATGTTTGAATTAAGACATTTTATAAACCTTTGATTCCATTGAGCTAAATTATTTCTTAAGCTATAAAATAGGAGTATAAACACTCTATCAAATTTTTATGGGGATAACTTTGAAATCTTATTAATTATTGATCATATAATACCAAAATGAAGAGTTAACAAAGGAAAAAAAAAAGCTAAGCCCATTCATTACGATGTTAATTCACCGATAATTTTAAGCCCCTTGTTGTTTATCCAATTCATGCTTCCCCAACATATAAAAATGGTCAATCCCATGGAATGGCTTTGGAATGAAGGTTATTTCATGTGAATATCCCAATAATATCTCATGATCTACTAAAATGTGGATAAATTTTGTCCCAAATTTATAGTTGCAGGTGTCTAATTAGTATAGAAACATACTTAAGCCTTTAAGGATACACTAATAAAAAACATAGGTTAAATAGAAGGATGATGCCTACATGTTATTCACATATTCCTTAACATAAACTATGTATGTCTGGTACTTAGGGCTATCCCATGGGTCTATTATTTCTTAGAATGACTTATAAATCATCTTTGTGAACCATTTTAGGTTTCCAATTGACCTTACAATTTTATATCATCATTTTTTTAGTTGTTAAAAGAGATCTGAATGAATCCATAAGCAAGTTTAATGTTTGGTTTCACAAATTATATTAGAGGTTTAAATACCCATACATCTTGACAAAGGGTCTAGCCATCTAGACCTACTTGAGGGATCTAGATTATTTGATGTCAATGTTCCTTAGAAGAACCCTAACTACACTTACATCCATTTCATTAGAATATAACAAAGTTGTGAACATACAACTCCATATGGGACCTTAGGGACATAGTGTGGTGATATACCATATTTAGGATAACTAGGGGCATACAATCAGATCCATATGCTATATTAGGTTCTTATATAGAAAACCCCACTCATGAATCCCATCTCAGTGTTATGTATGGTACCCCTCTCCTAGTGTATACTCTGACTTTGATGAAATACATTCCTAGTGGTATGCCTTATATGCCTCCAAATCATGTAGTACCTTAAGTGAATAATCAATAGTTGGTCCCAATGGTAATAACATCATTGCCATCCTAAGAACTTATGGGTATGTTACATATGATATCATTCAATAGGTAGTTTTATCTTACTTGAATCCCTATACACATATTCATAATGCTCAAAACATTAATCCCATTTCTACCCCTATGTTTTTGAGTCTAAATAAACCGCTGACTAATCCACAACCTCAAGTAGTGATCTAACCCATCACTAGTGCAGACTCAAAAGTGGGTAAATTAAAATAAATGGTTCAAAGGATATCCAATGACCTATTAACTATGTTAAGATAGGGCCTAATACTAAAAATCAAAATGCAAACAACCCACCTCAAGGAATAAATTTCAATTTCTAGAGGTTTAATAGGCAATGGAATACCCAAACTAATAATAGGAATGTTCCTAGTCCTATTAATAGTGCTAATCAAAAAAATAATAGTGCTTCCCATTCTATAAATTTCATAGATTTGGATTTAGACATGTGGTGGAGATTACATAACATAGTTTACCATGTAAAAACCAATTGTGATGAGTTTACAACTGACTCATCATCTTCAAAAAAGAGATGGACAATGTGAAAATTATGCCCACTCCTAATGAAATTCAAAACCAAGATGGATGAAATCCAATCATAGATTTAGTATTAGGAACCTAAAATTTTCAATTTGAGGACAAAATTGAACTTGAAGATAATATAGATGAAGTCCACACATTTAGTAAGTTCCAAAGTGGAAATAATTACCATCTGAGGAGTAAATCAATCAAATCATTGACCACCTCTTCTCCTCTAAGTAATAGTTAGGTCCTACCCGACGTAAATTTGAGTAATAATCCTCCACCTAAAGGACCTTCCAAATATTATCATCCCAAGAATTATGTTGCATATACTCCAGATGGAAAAAAAAGAATAGGTCAAAAATAGCTATGATATTATTGAAGATCTAAAAAATATTAAATCTAATATAACTATGTTTAACATACTTAACATTTCTAATCAAAGGGAATTGCTTTTGAAAGAGTTATTTTATAATAAGGGGAAATAATCTTCTAAATTTTTTGATGCACATGTTACTCTCTATTATGAATTTAGCTTTTACATCATGTTAGTTTTGGTATTTACCAAAAGGTAAATACTAACTGGTTAATTTACCAAGAGGTAAATAATAGTTACAGGGTGGTTATAGCCATATGGTTAATACGATAAGTTAAAATATTATATTGTTGTGATATATTGTTAGTTATTATAACAATATGTCTTAGATAGGCTAGTTTATTTACAGGATTTAGGTGTGAGAGAATAGTGGAGAAATTATAGGATGATATTCCTATAAATATGTACTATTCTTGAATGTTTATTGATTAGAGAGTGACAATAATGAGAATAGTGTAGAAAATATACTTTTTGAAATAATTCTTTGTATTCAGCTTTGCATGAGTTAATTATTTGAATTGTCTAATCCAATTCTCAATAGTGGTATCAGAGTAGGTATGGGTTAGACTAGAGCTATATATCTATGAGAAATATAATGCAATTATATAGACATCCTATGGCCAGCATACCCCATAATATATGTGTCTATGATGGAAGTTTAGTGTGTATGTTGATAGGTATTCTGTTAGTTGTAAGTAATTTGGAGTTTTGTGATCTACCATGTATGGGTGACTGGTAAATTTATATTAATCATTGATTGTTGATCAAGGTTACTCATGTGTCTATCAAAATCCACATATTCATTGTCTTTTTACCATTTCTATTTAATGCTAAGTGATGTTCTACTATGCATCATGAAGCTATCAAAAATTAAAATGCATATTTCTGAAAGGTATGAAACAAGTGTGAGAAAAAAAATTCTACTATTGAATTTATCTCTATTTTATGCACCAATCAAAGAATCAACCTTTCGTAATTTTGGTGACAAAATTCTATCCATCTAGAAGTTCGTGATCTTAATGCATGACCTACACATATTTTAGATCCATTATACATAGGTTTGGCATTCATTTTGGTTGACACCAATCACATTATTGACTAGTATAATACTTTCATCAACATTTTTTCTCATCTTTATATGTGTCCACATACTGTGACGTATCTCTCTTATTTATAGTGATCATCTTGGACATCAAACCATGTGAAATTTCACTTGAAATGGTAATAGAATCATTAGAATTTATCAGTAAGAAGTGCATGATATAATGGTGAGTTGGTGGAAAAATAGATATCTTGATTCACATGGCTTCAATGTGTTGTTCAAAAACCAATTCCCTTACCATGCATGCCTACCAATCCTCTCACCATGCACTACATGTAAAACATAGATTGTATGTTGACTTAACTCAAAGTATTTATTAAATATAGGTTCTTAAGTCATTTTATTTTTTTAGTTTTAAAGTCTTTATATATAGGTTTATGTGTCAAAGAAATTTGGTATTATTTTTAAAGATTTTAAAGTCACTACATTATTATGTCAAGTTGGGTCTATTATCACGTGTTAATAAGAGGATTAATGTTGTCTTAGCATAGCTTATTATGATTTTTAGTTTGGGTAATTATTTTAATATTTGCAATTCCATTTATATTTAGTAAAAGTATAATTATGTCCTTGAGTTTAGTATATAGTTTTAGTATTTAAGTGTTTTTAAGAATCAATTTTTTTTGTTTAAATAGATTTATGATTAAAATGTTATTACAAATCTTATGTCTATTTAGGTCCATTTATAAAATTAATTATTGTCAAATAGATTTAAGTTGGAAAATCTAATGTGTCCATATGTCGAAAGAGTGAAAGTTATTTAGGCTTAGAGTCATGGATGCATTTTCACTTTTACGTTATGTCCATATTGTAGGGAGTTTTATCATGAGCTACATAGACATACTAGCTAAGTAAATAGCTTCATGTACTGGATTTTAGATGATACATAGAGTATGGAGGTTTTTAAGTGGCCTCTCTTCAATCACCAATGATAGGTCAACACCAATGTTTTGGTGAAATTCTATGTGGTGTTTTTTTTATAGTTTTCATTATGTGCCTATAAAATAAGAATAGAATAATAACTATTATTCATGTAATGTAATGTGTGTGTAATTACAAGCATATTTCCTTGATGTGAGAACATAGTGAAAGGATAAAAAGCACCAATGTAAGTTAGTTCATGGATCTTGAAAGGGTTTTTTGTAGAGATCCAAAAAACCACCAAGAGGTGAATAGTAGATATAAGGAGGTTCATATTCATGTCAAGGTTTGTGTTAAACCTATAAAACCATGGGTGGAGTGAGGCTCTATTTATATCAAGGTTATGAGCCACATAGTTTGGAATGTTACAAGAGGTGAGTATACTATAGATAAGAGTGTGAATGTTTATGCACTTGTAAAAACTATGGGGAGGGAATGTTAAGAATTTAGATTTTACATCATGTTAGTTTTTGTATTTACTAAAAGGTAAATAGTAAAAGATTAAATTACCAAGAGGTAAATAATAGTTATAGGGTGGTGATAACCATATGGTTAATATGGTAAGTTAGAATTTTATATTATTGTGATATATTGTTAATTGTTATAATAATATATCTTAGATAGGATATCTTATTTATAGGATTTAGGTGTGAGAGAATAGTGGAGAAATTATAGGATACTATTCTTATAAATATTTATTAGTCTTGAATGTTTATTGATTAGAGATTGACAATAATGAGAATAGTGTAGAATATATTTGTTATGAAATAATTCTCTATATTTATCCTTACATGAGTTAATTATTTAAATTGGCTTCTCCATGTCTCAACACTCTCTATAAGTAGAAGACTAAAACTCCATTCCTATTAATAGTCAAAATATTTTAAAAAAAACTTACATAATTACTTAGTTGATTAATGTGCCTCTGAAAATGGCATGCCTTATGTTATTTTCCAATAGTTAGACATTACACCTACAAATTCAAATTAAAAGGACATATAATTAGACAAAATAGAAGTGAAATTACTCAGGGAACTAAATCATATACACACACAATTGCCCTTAGATCCAAGGATTCAATAATTCATTGATATCCAAGTGGTGGGTATCCCATATGCTTATGGCAAGTTGTTGAGCTGAGACTAGTTAAGAACATTTAATGGTTATGTGGAAAATAAATTTAGCCACATGTGGCTATCATGACATGGTCTACCTAATTAGATAATAATTGAGTGAGAACCAAATATGACATATATGATCACTAAGTATAATTAAACAACAAGAAAATCTATGAATAATTACAAATGGTAGGTTACTCACTTGATAAAGAAGTAACTAGTAATAACCTCTTTATTAACATGTTCAATGTGAAATAAAGTCTAGAATTAGAAGATTTGGACCTATTGGATGAAGAGGACTTCTATGCTGCCCCTAAATTAATCTAATTTTGAAATGTTTCTATAGCGTGTGATAATCTAAAACATAATGATTTAAGAAGAAATGAATATTTTTTAGGATCTCCCAAGATGAGATGGATGCAATGGGGGAATCTAACTTAGATTCTCCCAAGAAATAATTATCCACAAAATCTTTGACAACCAAAAGGATTGGTATTTACTTAATTAAGGATGAATACAAAAGTCTATGTAGTCTTAGTGGGAGTGAAGAGTTCATCTTAGGCCCTTTACGATGAGGAGAGGATGAATCTAAATATCCCTAGGCCCATCCTTTACACATAAGATCTAGATGCAATACCATTATTAAAAAAATGGTAGAACACATTTTCAATCAAGGATGAAAAAAAGCACCAAGAGGTGGACATTTTAGCATTACTTCCCTTGAAAATTCCATCAATGTGTATAGTGGAAATATATTTATGGAGCTTAAAGTTTGATGGGTCCAAATATAAAAGTGGTTTTGGAATTGGGGTAGAATTATTCAATCTAATAGTGAAACATTATCTTATTACATACCACTTAAAATTCACTTGTACACATAATGTGGCCAAATATGAGGAATTGGTCTAAAGACTCTAGTTCTCCCTTCGAAGGAAAGCAAAAAACATCAAAGTGATGAGAAATTATAAATTAGTGATTATACAAGTGAGGGTCCAATATTCATGCAATCTTAAATTATTATATAGGTACTATAATCATGTTTGTAACTTTCACAGACAAAATAACTATATATCTGATGCACTAGTTATCATTGTAACCACTTTAGAGACCATTACCAATTTGAAGATGAGAATATTCTTAATGAATCTAGTATATATCCCCTCAATTCCTAATGATATCACAATTTTTTAGGTCTTTAATGATTACCAACACATCTTATAATTCATCACCAATGTTGAGGTTTTTGCTCATCATATTATTGATGAATATGGTCGAGAAGACATTGAGTTAGATGAGGAAGGGACTATGAATTTGAAGGCCAATAAAATACCCAATGGAATAGTCTCTCTTGAGAGGATATTCAACATGGATCACTAGAGTCAAAATAGAATTCTTCCCCTATTAAGGGCATGCAACATGAGTAGTGTAATTTTGGTAATGTGCATGATGTGAAAAGAGTGCTTCTAGGCACAATATACCCCAGAGGAGAAATAATATTTTACATTAGACCTCAAATAATTTATAGATGTTATTACATGGAGTTATGAAGATCTAAAGTTATTCAATACCTCCATCTTTACACATACTATCCCCCTAAAGCTTAGAGTCAATACATTTAGGCATAGATAAAGGCCTATTAACCCACCCTGAATTTTTTTTTAATAAGTAAAAAAAATACTTGTAACAAGGATCATGATCCCAGTGAGACAATCTAAATGGGTTGTAAACTTGGTCTTGGTGAGGAAAAAGAATGGGGATATCATACTTTGTGTTGATTTCCATAATTTGAATAAAGCATCTGAAAAGGATAACTATCCCTTTCTCTCATCAAATGAAGTTATGCAAATCATGAATAAATCACAAATGATGTAGTTTTTAGATGGATATTATTGGTATAACTAGGTAGTGGTTAAATATGAAGACTAGATCAAAAAAACATTCATAACCAAGTGGGGAACATCGCATACAATAAAATGGATTTTGGATTAATTAACATGTGTAACCTTCCAAAGGGCAATGGACATTTTGTTAAAAGACATTATGGGGTAGTCTGGAGTTTTGTATATGGATGATCTGACCATGTTCTCCAGGAGAAGAACATATAATGTCAAAGACTTTAGAAACATGTTATAGTGGCATAGATACCATGGGATCTCATTGAACCCAATGAAATGTATATTTAGAGTCACTAGTGGAAATTTGTTTGGCCATGCCATCTTAGAGTGGGGTACACCAATCAAACTTGAGAGAGTAGATGGTATTATTAAAATACCTTTTCATAATACAAATTGCTAATTGAAGTCATTTTTTGGAAATATTAACTTTTTGAGGATGTTTATCTCTAGATTTTTAGAGATGGTTAAACCTCTAAATAACATGCTCAAGAGATACACTAAAATCAAATAAAGAAGTGAAGTACAAGTAGTTTTCACTCAAATCAAAGAGGTAATTATGCACAAACTAATGTTGATTAGCCCTGATTACACTTATAATTTTTATATTTACTCCTTCACCTCAAAGAATTCCATTATTTTCCTTTTTAAAGAGAAAAGGGAGTAGAGATGAGAAATCTATTTCATTCATGATATCCCCTTTGAGAAACATGAAATTGATATATAATATGATGAATAAGTAGGCATTTTCACTTATCTAGGTTGTCAAGAAAATTAGGTATTACATATTACATAGAAAAACATTTGATACCATGCCTTATCTAGTGGCAAAATTCATGTTGTTACAAAATTAGCTAGGCAAATGAAGAGGCAAGGGGATGACCATCCTCAAAGAGTTTGACCTTAACTTCAATCAATGATAATTATGATAGGATGGATCTATTTATAATGATGACTGAATTAGATCCACAAATCACTTTCTATCACTACACTATTTAAGATGTTACCATTGATGATTGGTAAAAGGACTTGGTTCTCTACTTTTTGAACAATGAGTGTCCCAAACATTTTAATTCCATGCAAAATATAATGTTTCACATGAAAATTAGCCACTTTATGATCAAACTAGGGGTAATCTATAGACAAAATCATGAGGGCATATATTTGAGATGTCTTTAAAAGGAGGAAGAAATAGATGTGCATAGCAACCTCCATGGATAGCATGTGATTGTGCTTGGGTTAATAAATTCCATTAACCACAACATATTGAGAGATGGGTACTGTTGGACACACATATTTAAAGACTCACATGCACATGTTTGAAGCTACCATATATGTCAAGTTATTACACATAGGGAGTACACTCTAGTAATGTCTCTATTTCTAGTAATTAAAGCTTGACCTTTTACATAATGGGGAATAGAATTTATTAGGGAAATCAACAAAAATTCATCTTTAGGCCACAAGTTTATTCTCACTACTACTAACTATTTAACTCATTGGGATAAGGCTCAACCATTCAATAACTACACAATAGACACAATCATTCAATTATTGGAAGATTAAATTTCCAAAAGGTTTGGTTTGCCTTATATTTTGGTATTGATAATTGAATTTCCTTGTCCTCTTTCTAATTCCTATAATGGGTATATGATCATTAGGTAACCATAAAACTACCCTATACATATTATATGTAAGGGAATGGGCTAGTTAAATCCACAAATAAGAACTTCATAAGTATAATTAAAAGGACCTTGGAAAATAATACAAAAAACTAGCATAAAGATTTGAAATTTTTTCTATGGGTGGATAGGACCCAAACTAAAGCTGCTTTAGGAATTTATTCTTACCATCTATTTATGGCCAGGACCCTATTTTTCTATTCAACTTGAGGATACATACCTTGTTGTTTATGAAATATTATTTGGAAATAGATGATCAAATAGAGGATATCCTCTTGAATCTCATGCACTTAGATTGAGAATGTGATGTAATCTTTTTGTATTTTAGTAAGAATCAATAGGTTATCAAACATTGGTTTGAAATATGATCCAAAATGAAAGAATTTAGGATCTTTATCCTTGTGATTATATGGGACAACGCTCATGAACAAAAGAGACAACACAAATAATTCAATTCATTATGGTTGGGTCCCTACCAAATGTTTAAAATATTGGGCAAGAATGTTTTTCACCAAAGGTGTCTTACTAGTTATGATGTTCCATTTCCCACAAT
Source organism: Torreya grandis (assembly GCA_037957365.1). Taxonomy (NCBI): domain Eukaryota; kingdom Viridiplantae; phylum Streptophyta; class Pinopsida; order Cupressales; family Taxaceae; genus Torreya; species Torreya grandis. The sequence goes on from JARHVA010003177.1 coordinate 988,498, forward strand.
GGATAATTCCTCAAGCATTATTTCTAGGCCTAATTGGATTGGAAGTCATTGTAAATAATTTTTCTTTTGTTTTCTTTACTTTGATTTTCTATTTTAGTTTAGGTTTGTTTTAGTTATTTATTTTGGTATTTTTTCCCACTTGGTTTAGCTTCATCACACCTCTTTTTAAGTTGAACCTATTATTTTGACTTGAGGATTCCCTTGTTTGATGAAATAATGTGTATGGGAAACTTATTTATAAATAAAATCAATGCCATTTCTATGCTCAAAAAATTTTGAAATCTTTTTCAATTTCTTACATTAACTGTTGCATTATCCTTGTATGGTTAGAATGTTGAAGGCTGGTGATTTATAACATAACATATGGATTTGAAAGGTTTCATTTCTTATTTTAAATATCATAAAATGTACATAATAAAACATATGAAGCATGATGAAATTCTAAGTATTCCAAATTTGATTTAATTTATTATGCACTATTGACTATCACTTAACCTATGGTTTGGTACCCAACCCTCTATAGACAAAAGAAAGAAAAATATCCTCTCATACTAATTGAGATAAAATGTAAAATATAAACACTCTCCTTAAAAGGGTTAATTTATAACCTCCACCATAGGCTTTCCATCCTATTTGCTAGTCAAGCAAGGCCTTAGGAAGGGACCATAGGTATCTATATAAGGTTTATCCCATATGGTAACAAAGCAATGCCCATGAAATTTACCCCCCTCATCCAAATTGGAAAATCCTTTCTCCTTTTAATAATTCTCATAATTTAGATAAATCTAATTTATTATGTGTGCTTACAAAATGATGGTATTAATCACATAAAATCATAACCGATGGCCTTTAGGTAGAATTGTAGTTTAGTATGTCATGTGTTGGAGAAAAATTTTGTGCCTTCATGTTTTGGATTGTGTTTTAATGAGAACCAAAAATTCTAGATTATTGAGATACTTAAGAGTATCTCCTAGAAAGAGTCACAATTTTATGTTGCTCACACAACACACCCAACTTTCACTTGAAAATTAGGACCCTATTTTATTGTATAATATTTGTCCCTTTTGATTTTTAGTGGTTTGCATGTTTGATCCTTATCTAATTATCCATCTTCTAGATGATAAGTTTTAATTGATTTGGTGTTATTCATTTAAAATAATTTTTTCACATCAGGATAGTCGGTCAAAGCTTTACATCTAGAGTTATTAAGATCAATTGCCTAAATATTTCTTAGACTGAAGAGGTTTAACTATGTAAAATCACATTTTATAAGTGCTTTAAAATCCCCTTTTGGGGAAAATCTGACAAAATTTATGTGAATTGTGTGACTTATTTAGAGTCATTTATAGTCTTTATCTTGGTAATCTAACACATGTATACTTAGTTCAATATGAATCAGCTAATGTGTTATGGTTTTTTCAATTTTAACTTGGTCATTTTCAAATGAATGGTCTAAATCTTGCTAAGTTTATTCAAAAAGGGCTTACTTTATTCCACTAAATTGGTCCCTTTTTATCCATTTCTACTTCAATATGCTCTAAATTAATTGCCTTTTTATGTTAAATTTATTCCTTAGTTGAATTCATAAAAATGGTTGAAATATATTTTTAAGTGGGCTTCGAATTATATGAAAATGGCTTCCTTTTGTTAATTTTATGCATTCTTTCATTTTTAAAAAAGGATATAACCATTATAGTTTGAACACTTAACCATTTATTTTTGAAATCCTTGGCTATTTTAATTTAAAAATTCCATGACCATTGAAATTGAAATTTAAAATGTTGACTATGTTCCTTCAATTTATTGCCTACATATTCATAAATTGATCCCAATGCCATATGGTGATCTCTATCAACTCCTAACGACCCTAACCCATTAAAAAAGTATTTTTATCATAGTTTATTTTCCAAAATTTTCCCAAATCCATGTTACATATTTACACCACTCCATGGGACTTAGTAACTTTTGAGTTTAGCCATAATCCTTTAACTTAGTGAATTAGTAGGATGCTACCACATGGCTTTATTAGAGAGTTATCACGATGATGTCATGGTGGTGTCATGGTGAGTGGATGAAGTGCCTTTATAGTCTATATGATAATGACAAAAAGTGGAATGTTCTTGTTCTTGTATGACAAAGTGTGTAATGTGCATGTTCTAGTGTGTTTTATGTATGGTTGGTTTATCTTCAATATTGACATAGCTTGAGATGATCGAGGATGAGTATGGAGGTTTGAACATGTGTAAGGGGTCCTATAAGATGTGATCTATTATTTTATATCTTATGTTCACAACTGGAATTCATTTTGTTGATCTTATTTTTAATCCAGACACTTTTGGGTCCAATGGCAGAAAATCTGAGTTAGTAGTTTGATGATGGAACCATTCCCATGTGGGAAGGAGTCAAGGGGAATTGGTCATATTATTATGATCATAGTAGTCCCTAGTTGTTATGTTAAATATTTTAAGTCATTAATTTAAGTGTGGTTAAATATATGAGGGTGTAAATATGGCTTTTAAGATAGATTTCATTATTTTCACATACTTAGCCAAATTTGCAAAGTGACCAGAAAGAGCTAAGTAAGTAGTTTGATGATGGAATATCTTTCACATGTGTATGGGTAAATATAAGGTGATAATATGGGTTTATTTATTTTTGGAACTAGTTTATTTTTGATTGATTTCATATCATCTAATGTATCACATTAAAATATGTGCATATGCAAAATTGGGCTCCCAAGTAGTTTGACTATTCCCATAATTAGCCAATTTGACAATGTGGTAGAAAAATCTAAGTCAAAATTTTGTTGGTGTTATATATTTCACATTATAAGGTGTCAATAGAAACTGATAATATGGGTTTGTTGTTTTTTTGAACCTATTTCATTTTTTCAAAATTTGACATCATCCACTAAAGTGTGGCAAAAGTTATGGTTGATCAAAGTTGGCCTCTCAGGCAGATTTGGACATGGTTGTTTCTATGATAGAAGTTTATGAGAAGTCACTTTAATGGAATTATATCTTACACATGAAATATATATAGGATTAATGTATCACATGGTTAGATTCTCCTATGAGAGGAGGTCATCTGGTTTAAATTTGAGATCTTGTGGGTAAGTGCAAAATAAGTTACTGAGGTGAAAAATGGTTACTCATGCATATTAAAAGGGTCCCCATAATTGGTCATTTTTGAAAGTGTTAAAGCTTGAGTAATATCAACAATGTACATTTTTTCTAAGGAATCAAGAGGCAATAAGATGAGGATAAGAGCATGATGTTTAACATCTAAACAAAGGTATAGGATAATGATCCAATGATGAGTGGGTATTCATATAGTTTGATCAATAGTGAGCATTGAACATTATTGACCATGTTGATCCATAAACATTGAAGGAGCATGTTAAGTCAACATTTTAGAGGACACAATATGAGATTAAAATGATTATGGTTTAACATTTGAGTTTAGTAGTTGATATGTTAAATCTTAGATAAGATCAATGGTACGAGATTGATCCTAATCTAAGAGTCCATGAGATTTGAGCATTGTGTTCGAAGTCTAATTATGACCGTTGCTATTCAAATATTTAAAATTAACATAGGAAAAAATAGATATTTGTATTTCAACCATATCTTTCCATAGAAGATTAATTTTATCATGTAGTAAAAATAAAAGTGGTAGAGGAATCCAGACACATCCATTAAAACTATTTTAAATATCTATAATTGAGTACAATCAAATATATTAAGCCTAGAATTTGACTATGTGTTATTGCTTATTCCACAAGTGATCAAAAAAGGACTTAAATCTTGTATTATTGTTATTTTGATGTCTCATGATGAATTATATATTGGATCATATTGTAGAATCCATGAAGAAGCTCTATGTAGATTATAAAGGTGTGATCAATCTATCTTGAGTATGAATAATGATTAAGAAGTTGTAAATTTGTTTGGTAATGGTCTTTTTATGTGTAAGGTCTATGTTTGAGTTGATTTAACATACGCAGATGTGATCTAAGTTGACTATGATATTCTGAGGATGTCAAAGGTGATATAAGGAATAGACCTATGTATTTTAAAGTGGAATTATGTTCTTATTTTTATTGAGGGAGTGATAATGGGTGAATAGGTCTCAATGAGACCTATAAGAGCTACAAGTGCCTTGTTTAAAAGGTGTAGCTACTTAAGGGTGACCCATAGATGCTTTAACCAACCTATGTAGATTGTATTGAGCCTTATCTTCATATGATAGATGTATTAAGGGTTAATACATGCCTAATGGCTAACCAAGATGGTATTGATCAAGATTTATCTATAAATAGTAGAACCAAAGATGTTGGGTTCTAGATTTGTATGTGTGAGACAAAGGAGTGATAGCATAGAGGATTGTGTGTGTTTTATGGAGCAAAGAAGGGGAAGAGTTACCTAAGGATTTATTAAAGACAAGAATAGATTAAGGACTATTTCTATGATCTTTGGGTCATAATTTTGTTGTAAAAATAGTGCTCTTGTAGATTGAGTATGATACAAGGTGAAGAGAGATAAGTTGAGATCCATCATTAGGTTTTATTGACATCAGTTCAGATGTGGAAGTATTTTTCATGTGTTTTGTTGTGGTAGCTTAGCATCTAAGGTGCTTTTAGTCTCCTTAAAAAGTAATAATTGCTAAAAGGTTTGGTTGTTATTACATCTTAGCTAGATAGGTGTACACGTACCTTATCATATTAGAGTCTCACTAAATAGGGATTATAGTTCATTGATCAATTCTAGCTAGAAATTGGATCTTTTATTTTATAAGACAGTAGTCCAATTTTAGGTTTTAGTGGATTTTATTCTGCAATAGGGTTTCTCATGTAGTCTTGTGTTATGTGATTGATCTTGAATTGGCTCTCTTGCTCATTGCTATAAATTTTATTTATGCTTCATGAATGCTTGTTGCAACTGATTAAGTATTTGTAAAGATCAAAATTGAAGTTAGATATTTTGGTCTCACTAATTCACCCCCTCCCCCCCCCCCCCGCTCTTAGTGATTGTACCTTTGGTATTAGAGTGAGGTCATTTGGTAAAATCTTGATAACTTGAAGGTGATCCAAGGTATAATGGCAAGTCTACATATGCAAGGTGGGTTTTCTACTAATCAAGTAATGATGTTCAATAGATCCAATTATGAATTCTAGATTGTTAAGATGAATACCTACATTATGTCCTTAATGTTTTATGTATGGAAATCTATTCTAGATGTTTATACTACTCTTATTATTCCTCCATCTAGTGTTGCAGATAAGAAGTTGTTTAAAAACAACTCTAAGGTAATGAGTGTCATCACTTATGGTCTTATAGAAACTGAGTTCACCAATGTAATTCATTGCACATCTACCATGAAAATATGGGATAAATTGAAGACTATTTTTGAAGGAGATTCAAAGGTTAATATTGTTAAGTTACAAGGGTGACTTAAGAAGTTAACACTTATCCGTTATGGACTTGGGATGTAAGACTCATAGAAGACAATTTGAAAGTCTCAAGATGGATGAAGAAGATTATGTGGCATCCTTTCTATAAAGAGTTGATGAGATTGTGGACATCATCAAAGGTCTTGGAGAGAATCTTGAAGAAACTAATATTTTCCAAAAGGTATTAATGTCTCTATCCCAAAATTTTGATCCAAAATTATCTTCTATAGAAGAGAGTCATGGCATTACACATTTGAAGATGGATCAATTGCATGGCACCCTTACTACCTATGAGATGAGGAATAATGACGATATACCAATAAATAAAGAAGATAAATTCAAGATAGAGATGAAGCCTAAGAATAGTTTACAAAGTAAGAAATACAAAGAGGATGACATATCTAACATTGATTATGATGAACTAATTGCTTTGATTACTAGGAAATTCAACACTAACTCAAGAAAGTATAAAGGTAAACTACCCTTCAAATGTTTTAACTATGAAAAGATAGGATATTTTTATCAGAAGTGCCCTCATAAGCATGAGAAAAAATATGATGAAGGACAAGATGAAAATAAGAAGACATATAGGAAGAAAGGATTCATAAAGTAAAATAACAAGAAGAGTCTTTACACCAAATAAAATTGTAGCTCATCAAATGAGATTGAAGATAGTGACTCAAAATTTGATAATGAAGATGATGGTATTCCTAAAGATGAAACCCTATTCATGGTTGAGGAAGGAAGTTTCTCACATCAAAAGGAGTCTACTTAGAGTTATTCAGGTGATGATGAAGATGAGGTGGACTGTGAAACTATTTTGATGAATTATCTTTAAGAATTAAAGATTGAGAAGAAGATCAATATAATATGAAATCTAAGCTTAAGGACTATTAGGAGTAATTCAATGTGTATGAGGCATTATTGAATGAAGACACCAAGGAAAATGAAGATATGATCAAGCATCTGAGTTGTCATTTGTAAATTCTATCTACAAGCCTAAAAGCCAAAGAGGAAAAATGTTCAAGGTATGTTTCTAAAAATAAATCATTGGGATCTAAGATAGAAAAGACAACTAGTAAGGTGAAGAAATTTATAATATTTGAAAAGAGCTCACGTGATCTAGAAAATATTCTTAGTGTTAAAAATCATTCTAGTGATAGAATGTAACTCAAGACAAGATAAAGACTAATGTGAACCAGGACAATCATTAGACAAGGAATGAAGGTACTGGCAGAGTCAAGATAAATTAGATTAGACAACCAAATGCCATGAAGTGTGAAAGATTCAATGGTTATTTTTATACATGTAATCAATTTGTTCATAGGGATAGAGAATGCAAGAAACCTATTACAAATGAATTTGGATGGGACTATGATGGGGGTCATCAGTCAAAATGTGTGAGCAGGATTAAATGTTTAAATTGTCTTGATGTGGGACACTTTGTAAACCATTATCCACATAATATTAGACAAGGTGAGTCCTCTTAAAAAAGAGGAGGTTGATTTATTTGTCATGACATATGACACATTGCATATTTATATCCAAATAAGGTAAGTCAAGATATGTTTCTTACAAAAGTTATGGTGTGTTATAATTATGAATAGAGAGGTCACATTACTAGGTTCTAAAACTAAAGGCCTACAACATAGATTAGATTTAATTAGGCTACTATATTTCAAGAAAGAAGGAAATTAACACATGGAAGCCAAAGGTGAGAAGTGTAAGTCATGATGGGAATGAAATTCTAAGTAATATGTTTGTTATAGTGGAGAATGATTCATATGTTGAAGAGTGCCAAGGGCTCATAATGTCTGCTCATGTTGATATTAAAGAGATCAAGCTCAAAGAGATGCCAAGGTGTTCATTGAAGCTAGTCCTGACGTATGTATAAATCCAATTAAACACCCTGATATTTATTGAGCATGTATCATGTAAAGATCATCAATTGTTTATACCTAGTGATGAGGTTCCAAGTTTTAAGGAGTATTCTATACATGAAAAAGTATGTAATGAATCTATGTTGTCTCCATATATTGTCAATTCAATCATAGAAGAAAAGGAGAATACTATAGTTGTTGAGGAAGTAGTTTATCTAAAGCCAAAGAAGAAGAAGAAGAAGAAGAAGAAATACAAATATTAGATGAGAAAAGAGGAGATGGAATATGAGGATTTATTTTTTTTATAAGTATTAAGGTATAGAAGGTGTCTCTATTTATGCTTCTTAAGAGACTCCTTTTAGTCGAGAAGCATATTTGTGTGGTCAAGCCAATCATAGGTCTTTGGTTAAGGGGGAGTAACAAGTTCATGAGCCTATTTCAAAGGTTTGTGAAGGATATTTTATAAAGGGTTAGATTGGGTGGTTATAAGTGGCTTAATGAGTTTGATGCATTGTTAATAAGTGTTTGGTGCTCAAAAAGGACTATACATTTTTTTGTGGTATGATTCAGGTATCCTTAAGGTCTAAAGGCCTAAAATAGGTTATAGGATGTATGGTTTCCCAAAGTTATAATAGTTCAACATTTTATCCAAAAGTATGTGATGGGTGTTTCCAAGTGTGTAAGAAGTTTTAGAGATGTGCATTGACCAGAAGGAGGTTTATTACCTCTGCTTGTTTTGAGATTCTAGGGTTTTTAGGGTTTGATAGAAAAATGGTTTTCCTTGTGAATTTAGGTTTGTGTATTCTTAATATTTTTAATGGGCCAAATGGGTGGTCAAATATATCTTCACAGAGATATAAATATTTTTGGTTCTCTAGTTATTCAAGTTTTTGTCAATATGGAGGGTTAATTGACCAGTAGGTTTTTGAAAGAAGTATGCTGCATCAATTGAGCTTGGTGATGAAAAATGGTGTGGTTAATGGGGATATGAGAGTGATATAGATATGAAGTTTTAGGTATTTAATATGTGTCTACAAAAAATTTGTGAGATCTACAAATTATAGGTAGTATTACAAGGAGGCTAGACATGCCTAGTTTTAAGAAGAGAGATTTTTGTTCAGTTTCTATAAAAGAGCAAGGTATGAGTATCTAAAGGTATGTTATTAGGTTGGTTTAGTAATTTTTTCCTATTTTATTTATTATAGATGAAATTTTTGTGATTATGGAAGTATCTTGAGAAAGAAGGATAGTAAGCCTACATGGTGTTTCTTCATTGTGTGGAGATCTAAAGATGCTCAGAAGGTGTAATTGCTCAGAAATATTAAGGGGAGCCCCTATAAAATTATTTTTGGTTAGTTTTATCTTATTTTATTTATTTTATATGTTATTTATTCATTGATTTTAGTGTTTAATTTAAGAGAGTGTTGGCTTAGAGAAATTATAAGGTTGTCAAGACAAGAAGAGGTTGGTTCAAGGTATGGGGGAGTTTGTATCATCTTTCTAAGATGGTCCTTTCCTATTTGATAGTATTTTTAGATCCTTGAGATTAGTGTGTGCCCACTTTGTCATTATGTCAAAGGGGGATAAATTTCCTATTGATTAGAAAGTTCCTATTGTGGGAGTGCTTTGAAAAGAGAGAAGGTGAGTTATATATTGTTATATTGATAGGTGTTGACATCAATGAGAAAGGGGGAGATTGTTTGAGAGTTATCATGATGATGTCATGGTGGTGTCCTATTGATTGGATGAAGTTCCTTAAAAGTCTATATGACAATGACAAAGTGTGTGATGTGTTTATTCTTGTATGGTAAAGTGTCTAATGTGCTTCTTTTAGTGTGTTTTATGTATGGTTGGTTGATATTCAATATTGGCATATCTTAAGAGGATTAGGGATGAGTATGGAGGTTTGAGAATGTGAAAAGGGTCATATAAGATGTGATCCATTAGTTGATAGATTATGTACACAATTTAAATTCATTTGGTGATCATAGTTTTCATCTAGATATTTTGGGTCCAGTGGCAAAAAATCCAAGTTGGTATTTTGATGACATCACCATTACAATGTGGGAAGGAGTCAAATGGAGTTGGTCATATGGATGTGATAAAATTATTCCCTATTTTTTATACACTATATCTAAATTCATGTGGTGAATTGTGGTTAAATATATGAGGGTACAAAGTTGGCTTTTAAGACAGATTTCATTGTTTTCACATACTTAGCCAAATTTGCAAAGTGGCTAGAAAGAGCTAAGTAAGTAGTTTGATGATGAAATATCTTTCACATGTGGATAGTTTAAGATAAGGTGGTTATATGGGTTTGTTTAATTTTAGACCTAGTTTATTTTCACTTAATTTCATATCATTCGATGGATCACATCAAAAGATGTACATATGCAAAGTTGGGCTCCCAGGCAGTTTGACTACATTTTCCCATACTTAGCCAATTTTGTAGTGTGGAAGAAAGAGCCAAGTGAGTATTTTTTGGTGTTATATATTTTACATGTGAGGGTGTAAATAGAAACTAATCATATGGGTTTATTTATTTTTAGACCTAGTTCATTTTCTCTAAATCTGAGATCATTTGTTAAAGCACGACAAAAGTTATGGTGGATCAAAGTTGTCTTCTTAGGCATATTTATACATTATTGGCTCTATGATAGAAGTTTATAAGAATGCACTTTAATGGAATTATATATCACATGCATGAGAGTTCTAAGAGTAGTGTGTCACATGGTTGGATTATCCAATGAGAGATCATCTTATCTAAATTTCAGATCTTGTGGGTAAGCACATAAGAAGTTATTGAGGTGCAAAAATGACTACTTATGTATATTGAAAAGGTCCCCATAGTCATTTTTGAAAGTGTTAAAGATTGAGCAAGATCAGTGGTGTGATTTTTATCAAAAGATTCATAAGGCAATGAGATGAGGATAGGTGCATGATTTTTAACATCTAAGCAAAGGTAAAGGATAATGATCCAATTGGGAGTATGCATTTGTATAATTTGATCAATGGTAAGTATTGATCATTATTGACCTTGTTGATCTATAGAGATTTATAGAGCATGTTAAGTCAACATTTTGAGAGGACATGAGCTGAGTTCAAAGTGACTATGGTTTAATATTTGTATTTGAAGGTCTATGAGCTAAATCTTGGATAAGATTGACAGTGTGAGATTGAACTTGAGATGAGAGTCCATGAGATGAGAGTGTTGTGTTTGAAGGTTAACAATGACTATTGATATTAAAATATTTGAATTTAACACAAGAAAACTAGAGCTTTATATTTCAACCATATTTTTTAATAAAAGATAAAGTTTCTCATCAAATAAAATTAAAAGTGGTAGAGGACTCCATGGAACATCTAGTGAACCTAATTTTAAGATCTGTGAGTATAGTTAAAGACATTAAGCCTAGAAGTTGATTGTGTGTTCATGTTTATTCTACAAGTGACCCTAAAAGGACATTCAATCTTGTATTTTTTATATTTCAATACCTCATGATGAATTAGCTATTGTATCATGTTTTAAAATCCATGAGGAAAATCTATGTAGATTTTAGATGTGTGATCAATCTATATTGAGTATGAGAAATGCTTAAGAAGTTGTTTATTTATTCGATAATGGTGTTTCTATGTGTAAGGTCTCTATTTGAGTTGATGAAAAATAGGTAGATGTGAGCTAAGTTGATTGTGATCTTTTAAGGATATATAAGGGGACATAAGGAATGGAAATATGTATTTTGAAGTGGTCTTGCATTCTCGTTTCACTCGAGGGAGTGTTAATGGGTGAATAGGTCTCAATGAGACCTATAAGAGCTACAAGTTCCTTGTTTAAAAGGTATAATTGCTTAAGGGTGACCCATAGATGCTTTGGCTGAAATATGTATATTTTATTGAGCCTTATTTTCATATTATATATGTATTAAGGGTTAAGACATGCCTAATGTCTGACCAAGATGGTGTTGATCAAGATTTCTCTATAAATAATAGAACCAAAGATGTTGGGTTCTAGACATGTAGGTGTGAGATTAAGGAGTGATATCAAAGAGGATTGTGTGTATTTTATGGAGATAAAGAAGGGTAGAGTTCCCTAAGTATGTGTTTAATATTATAATAGATTGAGGACTATTTGTATGACATGTAGGCCATAATTGTGTTGCTAAAATAGTGCTCTTGCAGATTCAGTGTGAGCAAAAGTGAAGAGAGATGAGTTGAGGTCCATCATCAAGAGTTATTGACATCAGTTTAAAGGTGAAATTTTTTTTTGATATTTTTTTGTGGTATCTCAACATCAAGGGTGGTTATAGCCTCCTTAAAAGGTAATACTTGCTAAAATGTCTAGTTGTTGTTGTAACTCAACTAGATAGGTGTAGTATCACTTTGTGGGATTGGAGTCTCACTAAATAGGGATTATAGTTCCTTGATCATTTATACTTGGTCTAAATTGGATCTTATATTTTATAGGATAGTAGTCTAATTATAATTTATAGTGGGTATTATTCCCCAAGAAGGTTTTCCACATAGGTTTTGTGTTATGTGATTGATCTTGCAATATCTCTCTTTCTCATTGCTATAAATGTTGTTTTTACTTCATGAGTGATTATTGTTGCTAATTAAGTATTTCTAAAGATCAAAATTTAAGTTATATTTTTTGGACTCACTGATTCACCACCCCCTCTCAGTGGTTTTACCTCTAACAAGCACAATTCTAATGACTTGTTGCCCTAATAATTTTATACTCAATAAAGATCTTCCAAGTGATCAAATTAGTAGGATGATACCATGTGGCATGATAATGATAATCCATTACCTTAACAAAATCCATGCTTAGTAAATATCATCTATGTGAGTGGATTAATAGGATGCTACCATGTGGTATGATCCTATTGACCCATTTCCCTAGGATGGTCTGTACAACTCCAAAACCCATTAGAGATCCTAAGTAAATGTGATTATGCCACATGGAAAAATACTACTTAATCATATCCAAATGAATAGTCAGCAAATATTGAACCCTAACCAAGTAGTGGAAGAGTGTGGAGTAATCACGTGGCATGACCTTACCAATAAAGGACATGTTGGTACTGGAATCATAAATACACTAGTCTGACTTTGATGGATTGTATAGTCATCAAAAGTGTTAAAAACTTAAAAATAGACTATGTGTCCAATTTGACCTACAACACTAATTTACAAATACATCTTAATGGCAAGATTGATCATGATAACCAAAATTCAATGATATAATGGGTGGCACCATTGAATTTGAGCATGTCATGCACATTTGGGAAAAGATAGAAAGGCACTAAGGATAAATCCACCATGAAAAAAAGTGTTATCTACTACAAGTATGATATGGTCATATCTCAAGTGGTGATACCATGGCATTTTCAACCACTTCCATATGTACTTAGCCAATAAAATTTACTCCCATGCCTTTAGTAGAATGGTGTCTAGCAAAAGTTCTCAAACATTTACGAATCCACATTGAATTCTTAGATAATTATGTAGATGGAATGAGTTTCCTCACTTTTGAATTTTGAGTTTTAAACCTCTCTCTCAGCTCCTATATATAATATTTTAAAAACCTTTCCCAAGGTTGGCATTTTTTAGGAATAGAGGATGTTGTGCATGGTTGGCTATTTTTCAAATGTAAAAAGGATAGAGAATCAAATACTTTTTAATGATTATTTATAGTTTATAGATTAGTTTTGATTCTTTATTTATTTGTTTTTAAATTGTTACGGTGAAGTTTTTAGCTTGATGAATATATGGGATTTGAACATTGTTAATTAAAAAATAAATATTTATATTTGGAGATTGTTTGGATTATATGTGGACATTTTTATATGCATGTTTTATGGTGGTTGTACCCATTTATTCTCACAATCATTATCCCTAGACTCTTTCACTATATTTAATTGGAGTCGTGTTAGGTTTGACTCAACCAAATATTGGTTTAATGGATATCATTCAATTATAAATATCACCTTGATCTTTATGAAAACAAGCTCTCTTTCTCTTTAGCCTTGCTCTTTTGAATTTTATTTTAAATGTGTGTTAGCTTAGGGATTGGGTATCAATAAGATCAATATGTAATTAAATGTTTATATCAATTTTTATCTCATGTTCTATTTATCACCATTGTAGCATTACTACCTCTATGAATGTTGTAAATAAGTAAAGAAATCAGTTGTTCTTTTTATATACAAGTCTAACAAATCCTTATTTCTATCTAAAGCTAAACTCTAAAAGTATTATAAAGAAAGTATACATCCTCCTAATGAATGTCTTAATCAAAGAAACTGACATCATAATTCATAAAATAGGCCCCTTAAAAGGAATAGTCCACATCATCCAAATTAGTGAAGAATATCATACCAAGACCTAGTATATTTAGACCTTGGGGAATCTTTTTCCTCATGGGATCTTCTTCTTTTTAGGAAAAATAGAGCCTAAAAAACCTTTATTATTATCAACTATGTCAGAACATTAATCAACACATTTTCAATGTTTTATTTAACTTAATACAAAGAGGTAAACAATGATAATATTCTTTTCCATATAATCCTATAATTATGGTAATCTACATTAGTTCATTTGTCAACCATTATTATTTTCATCAACACAACAAAAATTAACTATCATATTCTTATTTTAAAAGGATTATTTTTGCCTAAGCCACATTTATCCATTATCTATTATGATCATTCATTTATCACTATCTTATCTCTGAGGCTATTTCTGAATTATACAACATAAAATAGACATTAATCATGCTTAGAGATTCAATCATTCATAAGCTTTATCATAACACTTGTATTTAGAAAATGTAATTTATCTTATATCCACATACATGAGTATATAACCAAAATGCATAGGATTATTATTAATTCTAAATATAAATGATTTAATTACAAATTACAAACCTTATATAAGAATCATACTCAATCCAACAAGATTCTAGGACTAACTCGACCATTTAAAAACAAATTATTAGATGTTATCCATTATTAACACAACCAAGGAAATATATGGTTTATCACATTCATTCTATCAAATTAAAAATTCCTTGTTTTGAAACATATAATAGACAAGCTTTAACAACTTGTTATTAATGTACCTAACAATCTAACGATTATCCTTAATATACAATACAATAACCTACAAGGTATAAATTCATTTTCAAGGGATTAAACAACAAAGGATTAATTATGTCTCTTTTATTACTTGTAATAACAAAAATAAATCATATATGCCATTTGTAATATAATAAGATATAACCATTTAATCAATTTTAAACAAATCCAAATCTCATAAATGATCATGAATAACCTACCATGGTTAGCCCTAATAATACCCAAATCAATACTAAGATTTACTATGATTATTTTACCATATCAAAGGAAATGAAAGTATGATTAAATTAGAGTGTGTTCATATAATTATCTAAGCCTATTTTTTAACTAACATAATTTATCATGCCCATGCTTCAATACTACTTATGAGATGATTTGGTGCCATGATCCACCTAGTAACCTACATGGTGTTTGCACATAGTCCATAGGGTGAATTAAGAGTCCATATTCACATCCCATTCTATATATATGGATGATTTGGTTTAGATCTAATGAATTCAACAATATTACATGTCATAAGCCATTGGGAAGTATTATAGTGAAAGCTTGTCCTCCATTAGCCAATGTGTTCATTACTAAAATAACTTGATTTGAACTAATACAGTGACATGATATTTGAATATTTCTCTTGACTAAGTTTTCTCTCCATGAATATCTTATTTCCAATCAAACCAATCCTATTTTTATTTTAAGGTCTCTCTTATATATCTTTCTCCCTTCATCAAAGAGTAATCCTGATCATTCATTTCTTGATCTACTTCAACTAATCACAATCAATCCCATATTGTGTCCCATGTTGTATCCTCATCATAAGATTACTTGTAGTTAGATTTATTTTTATCACATTTACTTTTTAGCTTATTATATCAACTACAAGTTTTTGTTTTAATCTTCCTCCTTATTTATAAGTTGTATATGCATACATCTTCTTATGGTTACTTTTTTAATATTATGCATTTACTTTTATTGTTGAGAAGCTACTTGTTTATATCCATTTTGATCAACAGTTATTTAAATTCCATCTTCCTTAGTCTATTCATATCCCACTTTAATATTTAAACCATTTCCAACCATCTTGGATTTAATCATGGTCACTAACTTTAATTTAAAATTACAATATAGATTACAATATAATTTATTATTACATTTTGATGGCCATGAAGCATTTTTGGCTCCTTAAATTATTTTATTTTATCTCTGTGTAAAGATGGATAATGGTGCTTATAAATTATAATTCCATCTTATTTTTATTCCATACAAGCATAGATTGATAAGAACTTAGTAATTCAACATGTCACACATTTGGTTTCACCTAAGGTTAAACTTATTGTCAATTAATTATCAAGATTCATGCTTACTAAAGTTATCCCCTAACTAAATCTACTACTTATGCCACATATACTTAGATTACATATTAATAGACTCAATGCAAACTCAACCAACTCATTTCATAATCATTATATAAAATTATGACCCATTAAGAAACACATGTAGCAAACTCACCAAAGTACTTATATGGTATGAAGATATATAAATTAAGCTCATTAATCAATTTTTTATTCATTATAACAATGATAATTATTGTATATCAATATTATGAGGGGTTCAAGCAATCATTAGTGACATAAAATCAAAGACAACTTGAAGATGATAACACCCTAGGGTTAATCCCTCAATTTGAAAAAAATCAAATAAATGGTGAATCAAGTAAAAAGTAATAAAAAACACATTATACCTTCCTTGTATACTCCTTTTATTTATATATTTGAATAGGTTTGTTTTTGGATAGTAGAAAAGATATCTTTGGTGATGTTAACTCTACATGTGGGCAAAATTTCCCTTGACTACTTGGTATTTTTATTGGCAATATTAAAGTATTATTGATTGATAGACTTAAGATTTGAAAAAGCTTCACTACAGTGGTTGGTCATGTTGAAATAGTGTGATAACATGAGTGTGAATAACATTTCATTTATATATTTTGGAAATGATTGTAGACCATCCATATTGAGCTGAAGATCAAGGCCCCAAGATTAGTCATCTATTATCATAAATGAGAGAGATGGAGTGTAGAAAAAAAGGGATGGAGTATGTCATATAAAAGTAATATATTAAAATCATGACCCCTATTTGAGTTAATAAGGATGAAAGAGGAAGAGTGTCTAATAGGGTTGTAAGATCTTGTAAGATATCTTACTTACACACATAGTATGTTGATTTCACCTTAGGCAAGGCAATAATTCAATTTTTGCATTCAGAAAATATATAATTCCAAATCCATTTAATTTTCCATTATAAAATTATTAAGTTGATTAAGTAAGATTAATACTTAATTATAATAAGAGTGGCCTTTAAAATGTTCTTTTTCAAATCAAATATTCATTTAATTTCCTTTTAATAACACTTGCAAATGATCAATCTAATTTGGGGTGATAATGTCAAATTAAATGTTTTGATACGATGCATTTCCCCAACAAAGGATGTGTCATTGTAATTTTGGTTTAAATCAATAATTATGCAAATAATCAGCTTAATTGATTATATGTAACTAGAATTGTGTGTTATTACAGAAATTCATTCCAATTGTAATTTTGGATGAGAATTAAGTGTCTCTATTTTCCCCTATTTGATAAGGTGTTATGATACATAAACTAAGTAACATATTTTCAAGAAAAATTCATTAAGAAGAAGTCAAAAAATTAGATGAATAAATAATTAGTTATCAACGATGCCCCAATTAGAGTTCATGTGGGGATGAAGAATGTGGATGAGATTTTGAAAAAGAGAGGAAGGATCAAGAATGGGATAAATTAACCCAATTGAGCTAATTTTTTCATGCTTTGATATTTAAAGATGGGTAATTTGTAAAGTTACATCCCAAAATAGACAAAACACTTTGACTTACCATGAATAGGGTGAAATTTATGGGATTAGTGAATGATCTATCCTAAAAAAAAGTTGCACACTTTGATTTACCACAAACAGGTTGAATAAGAGATTATAATTATAAGAAAGATAGATTAATTAAATTACCTCAAAGAGGGGAGAATTGATTAACTAGTGGTTTATTCTGGTAGGGTAAATTTTTATTTTTGACAAATGATTATTAAAGAAATTAATTGATTATTTAGTAATCATAGATCAAGTATTTAACATATTGAACATATTAATGATGATATGATCATGTTTATGAAGTTAACCTAAATGTATGCGCTAAATGGTATAATGACCTTTTAAAAAATGAAGAAGCCATTAAAAAAATAAGCACACAAGGATGCCCAAAGTGATGAGAAAATAATAAATAATAATTATTGAAAAATTATGTGATTAGATTTGAATAATATGTATGTTAATAAAACCCATACAAGGGTGGCCAAGCTGACTTGAGAAACTGGCTGGTATTGAGCATTGCCTACATAGTCTATAGGAACCTTAGGTTTATTTAGTTCTCTAAATAAATCAAGAATGAATATAATAAAGAATAGACTAGATGATAATCCAATGTTGAAAATGAGTATACTCTCTTTGATATGCTTAATTAGAAATTCACATCTTGATTTAGTAAATATGTAGTGATAATGCTTAGTTATTTTGATTTGAGATGGAAAATGTGATAATGTGATGTTATAAAAGATGATCAAGATGATGTAATTATATAATATATGATTCTACAAGGGTATAAACTATCATTGTGACATTGTTGTATAAGCTCCTAGTACTTAATATTTTATTACCATAAAATTGTAAACATCATGCTAGAAAACACCATTATGACCTATCAAAGGTGTGCATAAAGACCAACCTATGATCCAATAGATAAATGACAATAACACATCAATGATATGAAAAAACATGATGATAATGTTGATATATGATAATTGATGGACTCGAATTTAAATGCATGATAAGTAACATCATCATGATAACCTCATAACATAATGTACTAAGTCAAAGTGAAAATATAAAAAAGAACAAACAAGTAAGAAAATAAAAAATCAAACACAAACCGAAAAAAAAACAACAAAAAGCATCTTGTCATTTAACCAAGTCAAATAATTCACTTGATAGGCTCAATGATACTAATAATTGGATGGCTCCTCAAAGTAAGGATACATGAAAGATGGGATATATTGGGAAAAAGCCTTTTCAAAATAAGTTGCAAGTTTGACCCACCCCAAATAGGGTGGAAGCTACAATCTTAGATTGGATTGATATGATTTACCCCAAATATGGCAGATTCAAGGACACATCCAAACAATGTTTCAAGATTGAAATGATTGGATTAAGGATTATTGACTAGATTTAGGATAATATGAATGTTTTTGAATTTTTTTGATTTATATCTCCCCTAGAGATTATAAAAATTTTAAAATATTTAGGTTTTTTTGGTTTTATATCTCTTGTGGAGATTTTAAGCCTTTTTTAGTTTTTAATATTTTTAGAATTTTCAATGTTTTGAATGTTTTTTTCATTTTTGGGAATCTTATTTCAATGGATGATTAATATGTGTATATCATTTTAACTTAAAAAATTATAAGAGTTTGGGATTGGTAACTTGTAAAATGGTGAGAGCGTAGGGTTGGAAACTCATAAAATAATGAAAGCATATGATTAACTATTAGAGTCATAATTACCATTACACCAAAATATCAACCTATTAATTCCTGATACAAATACTAGATAAGTACCCATGGGAGGATATTAAGTCATGTCATGAATCCCTAATGGATATGTCAGATACTTATCCAACAATTTCCCCCTTAATTTTACTCAAGGTGATTCAAACCCATGACTATGGCTTTGATACCACTTTTTGGAGTCATGATTGCCATTACACCAAAAGATCGACCTATTAACACTTAATATAACTTCTAGATAGGTACCCACAAGAGGCTATTAAGTCATGTCATAAATCCCTAAAAGAGATGTTAGACACCTATCTAACATTAATTCATAACATAGCAAGAGTGTGATATAAGGGTGGCCAAGATGACCCTAAAAACTAAGTACTACCTACATAGTCTAAATATACCTCAATCCATTATAGTTCCTCCAAAATGGGATATAATGAATGAAATATGAATGGATAATGTTGGATAATAATGGATGATAATAATGGAAGGGACTAGGAGTCTCTAAGGACCATGTCAGATGAGAACTAGATGTGTGAAGTCATAAAAGTGTCATGTAGATATTATGCCAAAATACTTGCCAAATACGTCTCAAAATACCTTTTAATTATGCATCAAGGTCAAGATGAGGAGATTGATTGTCACAATAATATGGATTGGGTTAAATATGATTGAATGTATATAATGGATAGAATGAAATGGAATGGTCTATAATTCAAATGAGGTTTCCCATAAGGGTTAAGGTAATTCAAAAATATATATTATCTCCCAATGCACCATAAGCATAAACTTAGTTTTAATCATGGTTCTTTCCTAAGGCACCACAAGCATGGTTTTACCATTTGATAAATTATTTCTCTTTCTATTTTTATTTTTTTGTATTTGTAATTGATTTGTTTTTAGCATCTCAAATCCATAGAGGATTATGAGATACATAATTCATAACCTTTGTTGTCTAACCAATACTTGCTTAGAATTGATACTCTACTAGTATGTTTTGTGTATGTGAACTACAATGTTACTATTGTGATCATATTTGGTTATTGATTCTACTTCCTCCAAACTCATAGATAATATGTCTTCATAGTCTCTAAAAAATGGAGTGTCTATAGGAAGGGTAAATAAGGATAGGTATTGGAATAAGGATCTGTTTGGATAATGGAATATAGATCTTGAATGAATAATATAATCACAATAGAATGTATAATTATTGGGTACAAATATAGATTGGGATTTTCACTCACACACCTTGTTGGTGATTCTAGATTCAAAATAATTTTGGTCGTAGTGGGGCCAAATACCTATGGAAATTATCTCAATAATGCCACAAGATTTTTATGGTGTTTAGGCCTGAGAGATGCTACAATTTGAATATGTTGTATATTATTTGTTATGTTGATATTGACTAAAATAATGTCTTCATAAAGTAATGAGGAACTAATTGGCTCATATATTGGCACCTTAAATAGGTTTTCACCAAAAAATTCTTCTTGATTTTGATTATCCCATAGTCACTCAAACAATGTTTCACTAATGGATGTTGATTTTGATTTTGATTATCATATAACACCTCAAAAAAGGTTTCACTAGAAGATTCTAAGTTTAGACTTTGATTATCCCCTAGCATCATAAACAAGATTTCACTAGGATATTGTTATTCTACTTGAATTTTATCTTGGATCCTTAGAAATTATACCACTAAGATGTCACCATGGAAAAATTTCAACAGTAAGCAATTGTGTCAGTCCTAATCAACATTTGTGGGTAGTGAAATATCAATATAATAGCTAGGCTAGCTAATATTAAAGGCATGTGTTATGTAAATGGAAGGGTAAAAGGCATCATGGTCTTCATAAATGATACAAGGATAACTTGTGTTTGTGATTTTGAAAACAACCTAAAAAAATGTATAAGGATTAAAAATACATCAAATCTGATCTACAAGGATTATGTAATCTATGTTGAAATAGCTATTAATATTTATTGATTTTGAAGTTAATTCTAAATCAATTGGATCTGGTAGAAGTGTATAGCCAATGTTTTGATATCCATCAGTGTGTTTTGTTTCTAAATTTGATTTTGACTCAATGGGATCTAAATTCAATCTCAAAATTGATGTTTATTCTTATTCTAATGATAAATCTAATATTGGATCTATAATAAAACCTAATTCTGATATTGGTTAAAAAATACAACCTAATTTTGATGTTGATGCATCCATAAAGAGGGCATATTTAATTGCATTGTACTTAAGTGCCTTGTTCACCTTTCACTTCAAAATTAAGGTTTTGGGACAAAGGAATTTTTAGATATGGGGGAATTTCGGCAATGGATGAAATATATATTGTTAGTCAATAATGGGTTATTAAAATATGAGCTCATCGAGTAGGGTTCATCGAATAGAGATTCATCATAGAGAGGATTATAAGATAAAGAATCATCAAATATGAGAGGTTGGTCAAAGGGTGTCTCATAAAGTATTTATTCTCAAATATGGGTGATTTGAAAAAAAATATCAAAGATGGATTGATTATCTTGATCTTGATTTGGAAGTGGACATATATGATCATGTTTGGGAAGGGGATCATGACATATGTCAATTGATTAAATATCATACTTAGACAGACTTGGGTCTCAAATAGATAATGGACCTTAAGGGGAAATGTAATCATAGATCTAAACTATTAGATTTTTTTTGGCTATAAGAACAAATTGGCTTATGAACTAATGGACAAAATGTCAAGAGTAGACCAAAATGATACAGGTTTTAGCTAATCTGTAAGAGTTTATCTATCACATCTTGACTAAATAACAGTAATGGTAGAACAATTTTAGGATTGTAATATGTGATGACTTAGATAAAAATTAAACTAAATCCCCAAGCAAAGATACGTGCAAGGGGATGGGATTGGGTGAAATTGGACCCAAAGAGGGAAAATTTTTCCTTAATTAAAATGGGGCCCAAAGAGGGTGGTATTATTATTTGATTAGAAAGGACCCAATTAGGGTGAATAGTTTTTAATTTCCCCAATCATGGTAGATTATCTTAGATTAGATGCCCCCAAGTAAGGTAGAATAAACAAAATGTGATGGCCCTAAATAGGGTGGATTGGACTAGAATATATATACCCATAATAGGAAATAATAAACTAGATTTGATGGCCCAAAATAGGGTGTACTTTATTGTATTGTAATTACAGCAAATAATAAAGAACTATATTAGACTAAAATTTCCCCAAATAAGGTGGATTGGAATTATCTCAAATAGTATAGAATAGGCTTATATTATAATTTCCCCAAACATGGTTGACTAGATTGGATTTAATGGCCCCAAGTAAGAGGAATAGATTGGATGTGATTTTATTGATTGCCTCAAATAGGGAAAAAAATGTTTAGACTAGTTTGACTTGATGTGATTTAATGTTTTGATTGGATTTAGTTGGAATTGGTCAAAAAGGTCTTGATTTTATGTTGAAATTGATGTTTGATTTGGTTAAGTTGATTTGATTTTCTCAAACTTAGATCAAATTTAAATTTCATTTTAAATGGAAGAAAATATGGATGTTATGACCATTTTTTATTCCTAACCCACAAGTGTAGGAGATTGAATGGAAAGATAAAAATTCATTTGAATTGGAATGTGATTGAGTTGAAACAATTAGATTTGGTTGAAATAGACACAATTTGGCATTGTTCCAATATATGGCTTTGAAGTTGCCATTGGTCAAAGTGGACCTAATTTGGAATGTTGACTTGGTTTAACTTCAAGAGTTTGACTTCAACTAGTTAGTTTTTTAAATTAGACCAAGTTAGAATTAGAATTTGAATGTGGTATAAGATGAAACTAATTTGTCTTGGATTAGATTAGTACATGGTTCACGACTAAGCTGATTTATCTTGGATTGACTTCTTATGTGGTTCAAGATAACCTTAATTTATCTTGGATTGGCTTTGTAAGTGGTTCAAAATGAACATGTTTTGTCTTGCAACTCAACCTTACCCAAAGTTGACCTAATTTAGATTTTGAAGTTGAATTTGACTTTGGTAGACATTGAATGTTTAATTGGGTTTCTATATGATAATTTCAAAGTGGAATAGTTTAATCAAATTTTTTCAATGCAAATATGCAAATAAGAAAGGTTTGTGAATCAAAATTCTTTTGTAAAGGGTGCACAAATCTTGGTATATGAAATGTTTTTAAGCGTTTGTGTCTCAAAAATGATGTAAGTGTTCAATTTTTGGGTCTTTAAAGAGTTTGAGTTTACAACTTGACTTGGAATTTCTTATCTTGGAAAGTTTGCTTGTGAATGTGAGAAATAAACTTAGATGTTTAGGAATGCTTATCCTAGGTTATTTGACTTGATCATAAAATTTAACTTAGGATTTGAACAAGTTCATTTTGGAATGTTGGTTTGATTTGAATTTGTATGAAATTTGGATTAAATTTTTTCTTTATAAAAAATTTACTTGCATTTGTACTTGAATGTTTGATTTCTGTTATGTTTGATTGTATTTTAAAAATAATGCTTTAATTGAACCTTAGAAGAAGAGTTAACTTGTGTTTAACTCAAATTAAAAGTTAGGTTTGGAATATAATTTGAATGTGGTTTTGGAATGGTTTTACATTAGAACTAGAATTTGATTAGAATTAGGGTTTTTCAAAATTTGCATCATAATTATATTTTTTAGATAAAAGGGGTGTGCATTTGAACAACATTTGACATGACATCTAAAAGGGGTGATTTTCAACTCAAAAGATAGATAAAGTAATGCCTTATTGCATAGGTGTATATGGACTATTTTTTTAACTCTATTTAGTTTTGACATGGATTTGAATACATAATGAATTTTGACAAAACATCCAATCAAATAATCATCTAAGCACATGACCATATTTTATT
>JARHVA010003177.1:1017500-1050000 GCA_037957365.1 Torreya grandis
AACTAGATATGAATATGACCATTATTGGTCACCAAGGTTTAGATAAAAAATCATATCATAAGTGTTTATTTCATAAATTTAGACATATATAATTTTAGATTGATGGTTTTTTAAGGTGAAATATCATCCTTGTTGATTTCCTAACAAACCTTTAGAGTGATTTTTCCATATCATTAATGTAATTAGATTGCATATCAGTCATCTACAAACATTTTGGTAGATCAGGGGTTTGAATAGCATTTAAATATCAATTTGATACCTATCATCCACCTAAGGTTGGTAGCTACCCAAAGGATCCATCGCCCTATCATTAAAGGATTTTTTAGGTCAATTTTGGATTTGTTTAGCATTATCATCATCTAAAAATTCATATCAAACTTCATTATGGATATAGATGATCAAATCAATCATCTATTTGTCATATATTGTCATGTATGATCTAATATTATACTAAAAATAAGTGTGATCAAAGTATGCTATAGACAATTTCATTATTTCAAACCTTTAATTTCAAATAAAATAATCTATTATTCTAGTCTATACCAAACATCTAATTATGTTTTTAGTTCATATATTTGTCATTATTTCATGTATCAAATGGTTATATATTTATATCATAACAAGGAAAATTCATTCACACAGAAAACTCATAAAAATATTACAAATAAACATGAAACAAAATCAAAAAATTCAAAAAGTTGGATCAGATTAGGCAAGGGTTCTTATAGTGGTATTAGAGCCAAGAAACTTTCCAGCCTTAAGGGTTTAAGTTGATCATATTCAACAAGGAGAAGGTTCACATAGGTATTACTTTCGTAGTAGATAAAGACAACCAAAAATTCAAGAAGAAGACACTCTTTTTTTAGGTACACAATAGGTTGAGATGGATAGAGATAGAAGAGATGAAAGCCCACTTTGAGATGATAGGAATGTTGGTGAAATCTTGAGAGATGTGTCAAGAGAACAACACCAAATGACTAATGTCTTAACATAATTTATGGATAATCAATAGAAAATGATGGTATCCCTTGGTCAAATGAATCAAAACATGGAAAAAATGAGAGTTAATCCAACACATATAGGTGATGGTAGTGTGGCTAGTGCACATAACATTGGTTAAGTATAGGTTAGCACAAGTGATAGAGCAATGTAATATACTTTCCTACCAAGAGAAGAGGAAGAGGAAGAAGTTGTTGAGGATAAGGTAGTGTCACCATTGGCATATGAGTTGATAACCATACATGAAAAATATAATTCACTTCTATAATGAATCAAAGAGGATAAAATAATACCAAGAGTTGAATAAAGACCTAGAAGGAAAGAGACACAAAAAAAAAAGAATTCAATTAATCTTTGATTAAAGTATATCTTCCCAATTTTTATGGTAGCAATAAGACTAGTGCAAGAGCTTGGATACATAAGTTAGGCACCTTCCTAACTCTCAAGACAATGCAAGAAGATAAATCCATAAAATATGCAACCATGTATCTAGAGGGAGTGGTATATGATTGGTGGCATCATGGACTTGAGACATGAAACCACACAATGATTCATTTTTAGGAGGATTTTACATGTGAACTCATTACTAGGTTTGATAGGAAAGATGTAGAAGTCTATTATATAAACATGGCACAAAAGAGAAAAATTGGGCATGTGGATTCCTACATCAATTTGTTCCAAAAGTTTGTTTTTATAGTTTATAATATGAAATAAAAAAGAGTGATAATGTTTTCCATAGAGTGTTTGAATGATAGGTTGAAGGGTTTGGTAAAGGCTCATAATCCTAATACTCTGGATGATGTAATTCATATATAAATTGATCTTGAGACATCTCCTCCTTCATTTTAACCCCAAAAGAAAAGCTTAAAGCATGAAAAATTAGATCACCATTTACTTGAGTAGCCCATGCCTACAAAGTTTGAATCACCACAAAAGATGGATATTGAGACAAAGAATTATCTTCATAGAAAAAAGCTATGGTTTTCTTGTAAAGAACCATGAGAACCCAATTATAGGTGTCTTGGAAAAGGTAAAGTACATTAAATAGAGGTTATTGATGATGAGGATGATGATAATAGTTAGGAAAGTGAACATGGATATCTGAAACCACATATTGAAAGTGATGGTAACAAATGGATTAGATCACTTATCTTTCAGGAGCTCCAACGTATAACCCATTCCTATTTCAAGGCATCTTTTTTGGGTGTACATTTATGGCACTTATCAATAGTGGATCCACTCATAACTAAATTTATGAGAGTTAAGAGGTTAAAAGGGTATTACATAGTGATGATTTTGATAACTTTGATGTGACTATAGTAGGTGGTTTAACTATTCCATGCAATAAGAAAATCAGCAAGCTTAGCATTTTATTTGGTGAGTATACACTTTATGATGACTTCTATATTCTTGATTTGAAAGATAATGATATTTTTCTTGGGTTGTAATGGCTACATTCACTTCATAGAGTCATTCAATACTTTGAAACCATGGAGTTGAGTTTCTAAAATGAAGTGAAACACGTCACAATGAAAACACTCAAGTACATGCATCCACACAAAATTACCACTAAGAATATGAGAGTTATGGACAAACAAACATTTTATGAGGACATCTATGAGGATTTTTCAGTGTATATCAGCATGGGATAGCAAAATCATGATGTATAATTTCACACATGTTGGAAATTAGATAGATAT
This sequence comes from Torreya grandis, assembly GCA_037957365.1. Taxonomy (NCBI): domain Eukaryota; kingdom Viridiplantae; phylum Streptophyta; class Pinopsida; order Cupressales; family Taxaceae; genus Torreya; species Torreya grandis. Next base: position 1,020,200 of record JARHVA010003177.1, read on the forward strand.
TTGAGGAGTATTGTGGCACTTCTAGTAAGATAGTTGCACAAACTCTCTTTTTTAAACCTGGAGCATCATTTATGATTAGATGCAGTATTTATTGGTTATTTAGTATTTTTCATGATTTTTATATTTGTTCATGGTGACCATTATCTAAGTGTATTAGATATAAACCTATTGGTTAACTAAATTGATGTGATTAGTTAAAAATCACTATTTAGATTTGTTATGTTAAAATCTATTTTATGTATGTGTCTAATTAATTTAAAATAATTACTATATTTTAGTAAAACACAATGGGATTATTACATCAGGTATTTTTTTTGGATTTATATATGGTCCCAAAATAGGTAAAAAAATCATCAAAGAAGAGATACAGGTTTTAGGTTATTCATAGGGGATATATCCCCTATCGAAGAGGCCTTGGATTCTTTGATAGTGATGTATAACATCTTAGCATTGGGAGTTAACCTATTGCTTTCATGAAAACCTTTATAGAAAATATTCTATTCCATAATTTACAAGGATGGGACAAATTTTGGACATTTCAACCCCCAATTACTACACCCTAAATACCTATGAGAAGGCAATGACATACCAAATGCATAGTCTAAAATAAAAAATGGAAGGTATCATTATTTATGATTCACAAGAATCCCACTAAATGTAAGTGAAGAGCATACTTTGGATAATCTCTTAAGATAAATAAAAATTTGGGTCACTAAAATAAGGGGAGAGCATACACATGAAGGAACTACATAAACACACACACTCTAAGGAAAAAAAGTATTTAAACAAGTGCATAAAATGAAATAACAAGGAAATGAATATTTTTTTAAAACCCAAATTTGAATTGTTGGTTCATTTTAGGCCCAAAATAAAATGTTTGAAAAGAAGGAAAATGATTTGTTTATAGTTATAAATCCACTTCTTTGGTCAATGACTTATAATAAATGGGTTATATGTTTATAAACTGGTCTTGGGTTAGCATAAGAAGTTGTCAATAAACTTGTTTAAGACTCAGGTTTGGTGACACCAGGTGTTTTCCTAAAATGAAGAGAATTTCAACTGATCGGTAGGGAATTTTCACTATTTTTAGGGACATTTAATCAATTCCTACAAAATATATAGATGTCATAAATTGGGTAATTTCAGCAATTAGCAGGGTGTTTCCACTAGAAATTAAAAAATAGAAGGCTTATACCAATGGGTGTTTCTTCTGATTAGCATAGAATTTCCTTCAATTTGAAGGATATGCCCACCAACTTTATACTTATTATTTTGTCATAAAAAACATAGTATAATATAAAAGAGAGGCAAAACTACCAATTTGCATGATGTTTCTACCATTTTCACCTAGAACAAACATTTAAAAAAATTTGAGGAAAATAGGTTGAATTAAGTTAATTATTACGTTAATTATTACAACTATAAGAATGAATAATTCCTATAAGAGTTCATGGGGTGAATAGGGTCCCACTAAGCATTCCATTATGTAGATTAATATTACAAAGGAGTTCATTCAATGGTTAGGGACATAAAATTTAAAAAAAACGTGAAGAACATAACACCCTAGACTTAATCCCTCAAATTGAGCAAGATAAAACAAAAATGAATAAAATATAAAGTAAACTAACACATTATACTTTAATTGGAAACTCTTTTTCTAGTCATAATTAAATATTTTTGTGCTAAAATTATATAGTGGAGATATTTGGCAATGTAGTCTCCATATGTGAGCAACATTTCCCCTTACCTACTTGGTTTTTTTGATAAGATATATTGAAAAATTGTTAAGTTGTGGCCATAATTTTTGTTAAATATTCAATAAATTAATTATTCATGTTTAAAGAGTGTGAATACCCTTTCATTTACAGTTGGAAAATGATTTTGAATAATCCATATTGAGATTAATATCAAGGTCCCAAGATTAGTCCTCCATTCTCATAAATAGGAAAGATGGAGTGTAGAATAAAAGGGATGGAGTATGTCATATAAGTGTAAGAGATCCAAATAATGAACCATATTTGAGTGTCTAAGAGGGGTGAAAGAGGAATATTGTGTAAGAAGTGTGTAAGGTCTTATAAGAGCTCTTATTTGAACACCTAGTATGATGATGTCACCTTGGGTGAAGTAATAATTTAATTTATGAATTTATAAAATAGATAATTCCAAATCCATAGAATTTACCATTACAAGAATATTAGTATAATTAAGTAGGATTAATACTTAATTAGAATAATAGTGACCTTTTTCAATGTTCTTTTTCCAATGAAGTATTCATTTAATTATCCTATAATAACAATTACAAAGGATAAATTTGATTTAGGACACTGATGTCAAACTAAATGTTTTCATACAATGCATTAAACCAATCATGGATGTATGTAGTTATATAAAATTCAAAATTTGGTAACTTGAGTGTGGTTAATGGCACCCAACTCTTAGGACCCTCTTGCTTGTTCTCATGACCCTCATTAGCATCTTTTCACTAATTATCAATCATTCATATCCTTCCAGACTTGATCCCAAATGAGCCAAACCCTTTTTTCCATGATTAATCCATCCCCCTAGGCCCCATCAACTTAGGATAATATCACCACACTTATACTATAGCATTTATGCCACTCTTATCCACTTTCAATGCTCCTATCCAAGTGAAATTTTGGCCCCAATGCTTAGTTTATTTTAGTTCCCCATCCTTCTCCTTGTCATCCAATGTGAGCACAATTAATCCATGATCAGTAGATCCATATAAAATCTCATTCAAATATCATTTTGAAAGGGTTGTCAAATATCACTAAGAAAGAAAGAATACAAGAAAGACTACTCAAGTAACCTTCCTTATTCTCTGCATACATCTAACCAATATACTTACAAGCTTATTCAAATCCTAACACTATTCCCTAGCCACCTCAAGCACATACAGTTTAAAATTTTTCATCTTCATACACACTATTGCATAAATCACATCAAGTGGGAGAACTACATATGGTTTGATCCCTCTTCAAAGTATTGGTATATAAGTTGTGTGCCCACACAAGGGGTGTGCATACACATTTAGTGAATCTTACACACACTAACCCTCTTTATTTCTCAAAATTGGTTAAATCACAATGGATTATAGGGTTTGAAAAGAAAATTTTCTCTACAAACTTCTAGCTATCAAAAATTTACAGACATGGTCAAATAGACGTGGTGAACAAAACACGAAAAGTTTAGATATTCAAAAAAATAGTGGCTGAGGTGGTCTACATCATGGGTGCCACTCTTATGAAATTTAAACACTCCTATCCAATCATAAAATGAAGGTCTAATCTCATTTTACAATAGTGTCCCAGTCTTACATAGTGAATCTTAAATCATATCTTTGCCATATCATCCAATTTTTAGCTAAGTCTTATTTTATCCATCTTATTACTATTTTTAAAAAGGTAAAAATTATAATATAATTTAAATAAATCATTAGCTTAATTATTTCATATTTATTTACTAATTTTACTACTCAGACCCTTTAACTAAATTAGGAATAATATACTAATATTCCCAAAATTATTAAATCATTTGGTAAACCTGACTTACTTCTTTTGCGCATTAAAACCCTAGGGTAAATTTCCTACTAATTTTTCCTATATTTTTTTGATTTTTTACCTGCATAATAAAATTAGAAATTAGCATTAAATTTTAAAATTTCATAGTAATTTTAAAATAATTTTCTTTCAAACCCTAGTTACCCATACTAGGTCCCAGTATTTTCCCAGTAATTTTTTAATAATTCTTTTGATTTTTTACTAGCATATGAAAATGAAAAAATTCACTTCAAATTTCAAAATTCAATAATAATTTTCAAATACATTTATTTTTAAAAACCCTAGTTACATATACTAGGTCACTTTAAATCATAAATTTTCCAATAAAATTTAGATTTTTTACTTGCATGTCTCACTCAAAAATTCACTTTAAATTACAAAATTATATAGTAAATTTGAAAATAATTATTTTTCAAAACCCTAGTTGAATATACTAGGTCCCATTGCTTCTTGAGGTATCACTTTACATGTTTGTGAGATTCGTATCCTTTTTATGCATATTTCAATTCCTTGTTTAGATTATATCCATTTAATCTTTTCTACTATTATCCAAGTTGTTCTCATTATGCCACATAAGTTCCTTACATCTCTTACTTCAACATGAATTGCAATACTTAGTGGTAGTCCTCCTAAATTTACCTAGATTCCTGTAACTCGACCATATACCATAGATAAACAAACAACTCAGGTTCTAGTTATAGATTCTACACATCCAAATTACACCAATTTCAATGAGGATAATTTCTACAAAGAGAAATATGAGAATAGCAATGATGATATAAACACAAATGTTCATGATCCACCACATTATAATCTTGATCAAATTCCACCAATTGTTAATAATAAAGTTATCCTTAACAAAGATTTGATCCTACAAAGTTTTTGAGAAAGACTCTAAGACCAGCTTTGGATCTTACTCTTATTTTAAAATCTATCATGGAAATCAAAAAGGCTAACCAAGTTGAGTCTTCCATTCCTTCAAAACAACTAGTTATAAATGATATTATAGACTAAACTATGTCTCAAAAACCCCTATAGTAGCCCAACCTATCTCTATGCCACCAGCTACAACTAGTACATATTTATCTCCTAATGTGGCATCCATGTGCAATAGATAAAATCTCTTTAATCTAATGTGATACATCTTGAGAAAGGTGCCTCTAGACCTACGTAGGCTTGGGATTCTTTTGCTCTATTACATACACCATTGACATGTCACATTGCTTTGACACCATTTCCAAAAGATTTTATTCAACCCAAGCTTACTCTATATTATGGAAAGGGTGATCTAGAGACACATTTGAGAGCCTTTCACATAACATGATTGGACTATGTACCCAATAAATGGCTACTTACCAAGCTATTTCCATAGAGCCTAAAGTATTATGCTTTAAAATGGTTTTATAGTCTACCAAATCAATAAATCAATGCATTCAATCATTTAGATAACATGTTCCTAACTCATTTTACCATTAACATTAGTGATAAGGTTTCGTATACCCAATTTGAAAAATAGAAACAAAGGTCAAATGAGCATCTCATAGATTATGTTCTTTGATATAAGACTATTTTAGCTAAGATGACTAGCCCCATGGTAAATCAAGAGTTACAAGATATCTTCAAATAGAGTCTTCTACCATCTTTGTATGAATTAATTATGTTCAAAATATTCTCTTCCTTCACTAAATTGTGTCACACACTAAAGGAAATAGAATTCAAACTAATTTCAATGGGGAAACTCAAGTACATAAGTATCTCAAAAATAAAAAACAATCATTACATCAAAGTCCCATATAAATTCAGGGTCATTGATAGATATATTTAGAGTTAGCCAACATTTAATGTATCTTTCAAACCCCCTCAGTGAGTGGTTTTATCATCAGCTCCTCGGTGAACCTTTACCAATCTACCAGTTTCTCTAGCTAAAGTTTTATAGTAGATATTGGAATGTAACATCATATCTCTCCTTCTTATTCATGAAGTTGACCCAATAAAGCCTCTTCCATAGGGATATGATCAACATGCATTTTATGATTTTCATAGGATACCAAGCCATACATAAAATATATTCATTAGTTTGAGACATAAGATATATGATTTGGTAGATAGCAAGCATATTGATCTTAGCACTTCAATTGAGCCTCATCAAGTAAAGAAAACATATGATAAAGCTTCTAAAATATTCTTATATCCCTTTCCATATCATTCTAAATAAGAGATAGGAGACACATCAGGGGTTCACCATGTATATCATGCACATCTACCACTAGATACATACAAGGTACCTTTAGTGGAGACACATCCTTTGAGTAAAATGATTGGTGTATAAAATTTTAGAGTCATAGCTAGACCTTCCATCTCCTTTGAGTAAGAGATAATCAAAGATGATTCATATTATCATGCACTCCTTATTAGAGCTTGCATTCATAATCATCCTATTCATAGTGTTTTCATAGATAATGGATCCTGTGTGAACATGTGCACTATGACATTATTACAACATTTAGAATATTCAGAGCAAAATATTGCCCTGATAGACATAGTTATCAATAGATTTATTGGGCATATACAAAGTTCATTAGGTGAGATTGTACTTCCTCTATGGGCTGGTCTAACACATGTGGCCACACCATTCACTATAGTTCCCAGTGTAGGAATTTTTTATATGTTACTTGGTTGACCTTGGATTTAAAAACTGTGAGTAGTACCTTCTACAATTTATAGATGCATGAAATTAATTCATGCTAATCAATTTTTTATAGTTGGTGAAGATCTATATGAGTTACCACTCCCCACTTTAGATCCATCTACTATCATGTAATCACAAATTTTAGGTTTGCCACCAATTTCAATCTTTCTACTAGTTATAATTCCTCCTCTAGTTCTGATTCAGACACAACTGAGGAATCCATCACCAACACAGAGAGTTCATACACCTCCATAGCTATAGGATTCTAAATAGCTTCTAGCTAAATTGTTCACACCCTTGGTAGTATCATTAATATTTCATGCATATACTCATAAATCACATGTTTAGAGAGCTTCTCCTATTACCAGATGGGTCCTTGAGATGCCTACAATTACATCCACTTCTTAGAGTTACATGTGACCCCACACTTAGTTTCTACTTCAAATATTTCAAATCCTTTACAAAATATATAGCTTTCAAATCCATAGTCTCAGCATTCCCATCATGGTTCATGATCACACATGATTCCCCTCCTTGATATAGGACACCATGATAGGGAGTCTCCCATGACACTCATCGATTAGTATCATTTCTTCTCAGTATTAATTGTACATAGTTCCTTCTTTCAAATTATTTTACATAGTCTTCTTATGATTGATTGTACATAGCTTAAAACATTCAAAATCTAAAAATAATATAATATATAAAAATTCTAAAAACATTCAAATATTTCAAAACACCAAAAACATTTTGATTATATGCATTATCCATGCTTTATATTTATACTACTATGCTATAATTGAATTTGTTTTTCTTTGTTATTGTTTGTCAATTTATCTACACTACTATGCTTCAATTGATCTCCTTTGAGTGTGTGTAGTGACATCCAAATCCTTGATTTCTTTACTTTACCCATTAAGGGGGCATCCTAATTCTATATTTGAGACATTGATATATATACCCACTGGGGACATCTTCTACATGACTACACCATCTAGGTTATGTCATTCCTACACCAACCATTTTAAGTACCTTGATGATGTATATTACTTACTAGCTTATATAAATACTCTATCTACTCTCACTAGTAAATAACACTTATGTATTTCTTAGAATATACCTAGTCTTGTACTAAACATGTCTTGCATACTTTCCCTCTTGCTTTAATTAGTTATATGCAATTATTTTTCTAGTTATTACATGCTTTCCTTTCTTTCTTTACGTATCTAGATATAATTGCATCTCTCATTTCCTGATTGTCTCCTATATGTACCTTATGACATTTTCCAATGTCTTTTGCTTCCATTCATGTATGCACCTTTGGACATTTGATAATGTCCTTTATCTGTACTCTTCTATGTGATGGTGGCTTTCATGCTAACCTTAATTATTTCAATTATATGTTAATGTGGAATTTGAACATGCCTTGTATTCTTGCTTTTTGGTTTAAGTGACATGTTCCCATGTCCCTTCTTTGATTGGCCCCTTGTCCACTCATGTATGCTTCTTTCTTCTTACCTTGTGTGCTTATTGCTTGTTTGCTTCTCATTATTTGCAATGCCATGATCCACATCATGTATTATCTTTCTTTCTTGGATGCCATGATGGGCATCATGCTCCATCCTTCCTTGCCAACTAAAAACTAATAACTAACCAAAATTTCAATTCCAATTCAATAGTTTTCATATATTATTACATTATTATATCTATTTAGGCATACCCCTATTGATCTAACAATCTCTTAATACAAACCTTAATATATATTGAGATATCTTATCGATTATCATTGCTATATCATGTATCTTTCTTTTGAGGGTAGTCATTACAGGGTCTTCATTCCTACTCTCAAAATAAGGGGAAATAAATAAGTTTTTTATCATAGATATTAGATCTCTTAACAACCAAAAATATAACTTTTATCACACCCAAAACAACAACTAGACATTAAACAAGTCAAAATAGATGAGGTAACTAGTGAAAATGTTATAACAGTCATCAGATTTATCCTAGGACAATACTGATAAGATTTTAATATATCACTATTTCCACTACTATCTATTTTTAGTGGTCTTATCTAAATATTATAAAAACTAGACTTTCCAAAAGTAGGGAAAAAAGTAGGTTCACTATAGTTTTACATAGTCAAACTAGTTCAAAATCAATAGTTTTTAGTACAATTTTACTCAAAGAATCTAGATATAGGGGGCATCATGCACGGCATGATGTCTCTAACTTAAAATTTTAAATATGATATTTGGTATAACTTCTAGATTAGAATCCATGTTCTAGACACCAGTGATCAGGGGCAATGTGCATGGCACATTTCTTTTCTTTTCTTTCCAAGTTCAGCATTACCTAGACATTCTTAGTAGTTGTGTGTCTTATTCCATATGAAGGTGGTTGGAATCATTTATTAGTGGCTTTCATACAATCCAAACTTCCACATTTCAAAGTGCCTTTCATATAAGCTTAGTGCATCAGTTTTAGAGTGGATTTTATACAAGCCTAATCTCCATCTTTTGGAGTGGCCAAGAGTGGCCTAGTTTATAACATACATTCAACTATCCATGCCAACATTTTAAGATCATAGTACATTCATGGGCTTTAAGAGCCATAAATTATGACATGCATTTCATATGAGTATTAGTTCATAGCTTCACTTTATGGGGCAATGATGGAGCCAAAGGACTAGCTAGCCTTTGTGTTCATGAGCCACCTATTTAGAGGGATTGGACACATAGTTTAAACATTGATTAGCACATGCATGATCACCTAGCTTCATTTAGTTGGTGATGATGGAGCTAAATGACCATCTTTTGTATTCTTGAGTCACTTCTAGGGAATTGAGCACTCAACTCCATTTGTGATATTACTCTTGGTTCATCACACATCTAGCATTACTTAACATCACAATAAGTTCTATATTGGTCTACATACCTGGTGAGGTGTATTTATTCCTTTATCCTCCTCTCTCTCTTACTCAAATTTATACATTATTATTTTAGATATAGTGTATCTAGTAATAACTGATCTAATCTTTATTTTTCTTATAGATTCATACTTCACAATGTGTTTTCTCTATGCACACCCAACATCATACAAGCTTAATGGGTTTCAGCCTTACAGGTAATTTTAGGTATAATTTATATTTTTTGCTTTATCTTAGTGTCTCACTTTGTTGCATCACTATAATAAAGGGGGCGGGGAATGTAGTCATATAAAATGCAAAAATTGGTAACTTGAGCATGGATAATGGCACCTAACCCTTAGGTCCCTCTTGCTTGCTCTCATGACCCTCATAAGCATCTTTTCACTAATTCCAAATCATTTGTAACCTTCCAAAATTTATCCCAACTAAATCAAACCCTTTTTTCCATGACTAATCCATCCCCCTAGGCCCTGTCATCTCAAGACAATAGCACCACACTTGGACTATAGTTTCAGTGCCACTCCTATCTACTTTCAACACTCCTATCTCAGTGTAATTTTGGCCCCAATGGTTAGTTTATTTTGGTTCCCCACCCTTCTCTTTGTCAACCTAATGTGAGTACATTCAACCCATGATCAATAGATCCATATAAAATCCCATTCAAATATCATTTGTTAAGGGTTGCCAAATATCACTAAGAAAGCAAAAATACAAGCAAGACTACTCAAGAAATATTCCCTATTCTTTGCATATAACTAGATAATATACTTAAAAGTTTATTCAAATCCTTACACCAATCCCTAGCCACCTCAAGCACATCTAGTTTGGCATTTTGCATCTCTAAACACACTATTGCATAAAGCACATCAAGTGTGAGAACTATATATAACTTGATCCCTCTTTAGAGTATTATTATGTATATAGTGTGCCTATAAAAGGGGTGTGGATACATGTTCAGTGAATCTTACACACACTAATTACTCCCTCTTTCTCAAAATTTGTCAAATCACAATAGAGTATAGTATTTGAAGAGAAAATATTCTTTATAGGGAGCTCTACATACTTCTAGTTATCAAAACTTCATGGATAAGGTCACACAGACCTGGTGAAAAAAAATTAGAAAGCTTAGATCCTTAGGATAATAGAGGTAGAGGTAGACTACAACACTAGTTCTACTCCTATCCACTTTTATCACTCATATCCAATCATGAAATGAAGGTTAAATCCCAGTTTGTGATAGTGTCCCAATCCTACATAGTGAATCTCAAACCTTATCTCAGCAATATCCGCAAGTTTCTAGATAAGTTTTATTTTCCCCATCTTATTTATATTTTAGGAAAGGTCAAAATTTCAATCTAATTTACATAAATCAATATCTTAGTTATTGCATATTTTTTTATTGATTTTACTTCTCAGACCCTTTAACTAAATTAGGAATAATACACTAATATTCCCAAAATTGTTAAATCAATGTATCTTTGTAATTTTGTATTAAATCAACAATTGTGTGCATAATTAAATTAGTTAATAATTTTTTACTAGATTTGTGTGTTATTACATAAATTCTAATTTCAACATAGAAGTGATGAAAATGAAGTGTGTACAATTATCTCATCTTATATGACACATTATAATATATCAAAATTTTATATAATGTAAAGCAAGATAATCCTCCTTAATAAATGACATAGTAATGGATCCAACCCCAACTAATACTTATACATATGATTGTGCCAAGGTGAGCCTAGTTGGGGCATTAAATAGTGTCACCTTGATTCTTGTATATATGACACTTATCGGTAAATTTGACAAATTGGCATGCATAGTAGACCACTATCATCATGCAATCAGTTTAGGGGTGACCAAGTAAAATGTTTTATGATCATCATAACCTTAGGTTTGATTATAATCAGAGGGATGGTTATAGGAATTCAAACACATCCAAGTGAAAGTCTTTATATTTATCATAGCCTTAGAATGTATTTTAGGTAATCTTAATATTACACTGAGTATCCAAGAGTTTTTATAAATTCTAGAGAAGCAATATGCATCATAGAACCTTAATTGATCAAGGCTCTCTTGACTTCAATATCACTAAATTAGACACTAATGAAAAAAGGAGGATCCTAAGCATGAATAATAATTTTTTTGGGGATCATGGAGGTTATAGTAAATTTTAGTGAAAGATAGGCATCCATAGTTTGATCAACCTATATTTAAATTTATTCACATTATTAATATAAACTATCCTTAGAGTCCAGAAAGAAACTTATTTCCCCATATGTGGTGGTCAAGGAATGTTTATATCAAATAAGAGTTGCATCAATATTTTTATATGACTCTGAGAATTCCTCATGAGATCAAGGAACATAATTTGAAAATGGACAATAAAAATTTATGTATTGGGTCCTATTTTTCAAATCTAAGGTGAGTTAGACATGAATAAGAAAAAGGTTTTGAATTCTAGAGCAGATATACTATAGAAAGAGTGGATCCAAACTAAATTTTTTAGGTATCCAAGAATTTAGTCTTGAACCTACTAGTACATTTGAGGAATATTGAACCAATGGTATCATCTTAGCCCATGTATTTGGTTGTTTATAAACATCACAATCACATTTCATCAACCCAACTAATGTAGTAGCATCATGATTGAAGGTTACAATATACTATACTAAGCTAGCCAATACAGTAAGAAGATAATTAGTGAGTAAAACATACTCTATCAGGTTGGCTGATATAGTTGGTTATGGGTTGGAAACTAAAAATTATATCAATGTTTTTGTTACAATTATAAAATATATTGGTGTCAAAATATACTACATTGGGTTGGCTGATGTAGTTAGGAATGCAAGAAATTACACTTCATTAACTAGTACATTTGTAAGGGAATAAAACTGCAATAAGTTGGCCAATTCAATTATACTATTTAAAACTTAAAAGGTTATAATTCATTAAGATTCAACATCCAAAAAAATATGTAGAGGGTTATCCTAAACTATTATGTAATTAGGATAATGGATACAGGAGTTTCATGACAGTAAGGATTAATATAGAACACTACATACTTCATGTTGTTCATATTGACTGAGTTTTCTACATTATTATATGAGTGTAGCTTAACTTTAGTCTTAACATAATTGGAAATTGAAAGTTGATATGGTTTTTTTGGCTATTTGTGTTGATTGTAAATAGGAAGTGGATCTTAGTAAATAATAAAGATCTCATTAGCTTGGTGAAGTGCATCATGCTTGGATTTGAAGTCATGAGCTTTAGATACCTTTTCATAATCTTGATATCATTCTTAAATCATAGGTTCATGATCAAAGTTTGAACCAAGTAATAATTTGAAATTAATTTTTTAAAGTTGTCTACAAGTCTCATGGGAGTGTCCCTAGTTTGTGTGGAGCTAATTTTTTTTAAGTATGTACCAATGAGCTTTATGTCATGAAGTATTAAACTCTATATTTAAGGGTTTATAGATGTGTTTCCTAATATTATCTAAGGGAATAAGGGGACAATATTCATAGTTATTGACTTGGGAATAAGGAACATGCTATAATGGACTTCCATCAATATGTTGAGAAATGATCACTTCATTATAACTTTTTGGTGGTTTAACATTAATATGTATCATATACTTATATGTGTTTAAGACACCATTGTTAGTAGCATTTTTATTTTTGTACTTCATAATCACATGACTTCCAGACTTAGGTTTGGAAGACTCAACTTATCTTATAATAAAGTCTTGAAATTTATCTTGATGTAGAGCTTCTTATAATAATTTTGGAGAGTTTTTCCTACATCGTTATGCATTTTGGGATGAAAGGAATTGGTAAACAAATTAAAGAGGTGATGTTATGAAGGTATGCTTAGCTTTATTAGCTATGGTTTTTCAACACTTGATTTAACCCTAAATTAGATGTAGATCATATTATGGTAGATAGGGTTAAGAATATATAAACGAGTAAGCACAAGGGTGATAAACAAATCTATAATAGGCCAATTAATTACAAAACTTAGATAGAACATATACTAAATTTTTTATGTTGAGATATGCTAAAAATGGAAAGTATAACTATGCTAGATATTTAAATGTTAATTAAAAAAAGGTACATAGCTAGCTTTGATGCTAATATGGATCTAGATTTAGAATAGGTAGGAATTAGATTGGAATAATATTTTGTAATAGACACTAAATTTTGGATTAGATGCCTCTATAGTTATGGAAACTTACATAATCCTATGATGGTTTCATCAATGCTAATGTATAGATCAGATGCATGTGTCTAATATAAAATAAATATTGAAATAGGATGTGGCCACCTTGATGCTTTTAGGTTTTCTATCACCTTTTCTTTGGTGTATTAAAATATAGGTCATAGAGTATCTATCCTTGTCAAATGATTAAAACCCTAGTTTTTCATCTTCATATGTGTTTGGGGAGAATATGTTGGTGGGTACATATTGTTGAGTTTCCTCAAAGAATCCTCTATCATTTAGTATTGTCTACATATCACATACTTTAAATAAGGCCTCAAACTTATGTATTTATCCCATATGTGTTGGCTTGTGTGTGAATCATGTAATGTGTGATAAGCAAGTAAAATAGTGACAGATCTTTTAACTTGTAAAATATAGCTATTTGGATTCTCCTTTATTAATTTAAACTTGATTGTATGTTTTCCCTATGACTAATATGGAAATAGGATATAATAAGGAGGCTTTTATCATGTGAGTGTTTGATTGAATTATTTTGGTAAATTCCCTAGTATGTAAGAAGTTTTTAGGTCTATGCTAGGTGAGGAATGAATGAGTATTGATATTATATCTATAATAATATACCTGGATAATATCTTTCATGTTATCACTTAGGCTAACCTTTAATATATGTTTTATTCATAAATTAGATGACTTTAGGGCATTGGACACTTGCATTAGAGTAGGATGCTTGCATCAACATAGGTGTGTGCCTGGGATGCAAGTGTCCATTGAGAAGGAAAATGGGCACATCATTAGAACTTTTAGATACATAAGATAATCACATTTGAAAAATTATGGGCAAGATATAATGTCTATCTCATCAACATAAGGATGGTCATATTAAGAGATAGGCTAAGGGACTCAAGAGAGATTAAATGCAAGATTAGTGGAAGCATGAAAGGTTTATAATTGAGAGGAATAACCAAGATATAAGTTTTTAAAGTGTATAATATTTAGATGTTATATAATTCATAAATAGTGTATACATTCCCCCATTTTTAATTTAGTAGTGAAATTACTAGTTTAAAGGAAAGGAATGTATACCTAGTTGTGTATAACACACCTTATCTTTGCTTGAGTCCAAATTGAGTTCTCTAATAGTGAATATACTAAAACTAAGTGAATTTTACATTATATAATTATTACATATAATCTATAATTAAAAATATTAAAATTATTGAAATTGAAATAGATCAAGCTTTAAGAGTACACCTATGTATTGATGCAACTGTCTTGGCTTTTGGTAATTTCATTTGAAGTATGTATCATTATGAATAAATAAAATTTATATTAGGAAAAATTCAAATATATAAATTAAATATATCTAAGGATATATATATGATGTTCTATGCCCCCAACCCTAGAGAAAAAGTGGATTTCCACTTGGTAGTTGAGACTAGCTCAAACAAACAACCCAATCATTCTTATAACCTGGTGGGTGTGTGTGAACCAAGTCAAATCACACTATAAAAATGATGATGATAGATGATACAATCAATTCTAACCTAAATTTTTTTAAATTTTAGTGATTTATTCATCCCAACCATATAAAAACGGTGAACCAACTAATATATCAAATTGGCTTAATATAGTTCATAAAAGTCCAACCTAGTGGGTGGTGATAGTCCATGAAATTGTTTGGAATTTGAAACTAATTTTATTTTTTAATATTAGGCACATATTTCTTATCATATGTACCTTAGATATGTCTCATGTTAAAACTATGTATAATAATGGTACCAGTATATAGAATTCTACCATAAATGTGTATTTAAATAATATAATTGTGTGCTCTATCCAATTTGGAAATTTGAACAAGTATGGGTGACATGTTACCATAACATTCCCCCATTATACATGGATAAATCTGAAAATTGATATATGCTCCAATGTGGATGACATGTTTCCAAAATATTCCCCCACTAGATATTTGAAATTGTTAATGTTTGGAAGCCATGTCTCTATGACATAGCCCCACTAAATTCGTAACAATAAATGTGTGGAATCCATGCCTATATGGCATGCCCCCATTGATATGATCCACTTTATTGAGGTGAGGGAAGAATATAAACTGGTATTTACCTCACCTTAAAAGGATAAGATATCTATATAACTATAAATTAACTATGTAACATATATAATAACAAGTCTAGGTAAATGTATTATTTTAGTGCATTAAATGTGATCACATAAAAGGATAAATATCATGGCAATGTCTAGATATTAATATTATAAGCTCACGAAGTAAATCCATCTCACACAAAAGGGCACTTAAAAGTAAGTCAAAAGGCAGTGATCCAAGGAGAATGTAAACAAGGGGCAAGTTTAAATGCCACACAGTCAAAGGGAAATGACTTAGTTAAATATCCAAAAAAATCAATAATGACATATTCAAAGTTCCATACAATATGTAATGACATATTCAAATATCAAATAAGTAAACAAATGCATAAGGGCCATAATAAATGGATAATGTTAAAATTATCAATAGAAAAATTACAATAACATGGCAAGACACTCAATGAAGTGCATAAAGGAAATCATAAGAAAATGACATAAAGATATCATAGTATCCCATGGATCAAATGTGTTATCAAAAAATGTCAAGTACATAGCATATCAAGTACATTCTAGAAGATATAAGCATGGATAAAGGCATGTGTAAGCACATATATGAGCTCAAATATGATAATATAAAGTGATCATATAATTATATAATCTATAAGTATCATAATAAAATAAGGTGGATGCCCCCAACATCTTGGTTCTAGGAGTAGAGGGAAAGTCCAACATCCATAAGTGCATAGATCATGTATCTTTGTATGCATGTATCACACTCAAATATAAGCATGAAAAGCATGTATTTAGAATTAAAT
Source organism: Torreya grandis (assembly GCA_037957365.1). Lineage (NCBI taxonomy): Eukaryota > Viridiplantae > Streptophyta > Pinopsida > Cupressales > Taxaceae > Torreya > Torreya grandis. The sequence goes on from JARHVA010003177.1 coordinate 1,036,541, forward strand.
AATATGCTATCCATAAACATGGAACTAACACATAGATGAGAAGGAGATAATAAAATACTTATATTCCATAAATATTTTTGTATTTTCAAATGTTTTTTATTTTTTTAGTATTATTGGAATCTGTGAGAGCTCGTAACTTTACATTGTAAATTTGACATTGATTGGATCATGGTTGGATAATTTTAAATGGTACATGGCATGTTCCTCCTCATGTTATACATTTTTAGTAAAATAATTGATGTTTTTTTTTGGAATATTGATTAATTTACCTTCATGAGAAAAAGAAACGCCTTGCTAATTTAGATTTTTTTTAGTTTCTAGTTCATATAACAAAAATATACACAATGTAAATAAGTGTAATAGAGTATGGGGTAATACCCATAATTTTGTAAGGACACATGAGCCCATAGTAAATAATAATGATAAATAAACCTAACTAATCTTCCATTGACCCTTATCACATATATCTTTTACATGGCACCAAAGTTATGAAAAATGTCTTTCACTATAATATTTTTTTGATTATGTAATATTATAGTGGTTATGCCAAAAGTAATCATAACCCATGAATAAGGTCATTTTTAAATCATGGTGATGTGGACACTTTTTGGTTGGTTTTATTTTTGGATTTTGCATAGGATGTGGGCTTTGAATTGGCCCCATGTTAAATAACATTTTCAAACTAGTCATATAAAGATTAGGGACACCAAATTTGTGTTCATAATGTTCCTTAGATAATTTATATCCCTCATTTGTGTGAGGGATAAAACTTTTGTATTTTAAGGTAGATATGTTATGCTCCTTTAGATGATTAAGTATGAATGAAGCATATCTATGAACATCAGTATGTAAATGGGTAAATGACTCATACTATTTATGCAATGATCTTTCATTTAATGGGGAAAAAATCTCTCTACTAAAAATGAATTTCAACTCCAAATATAAAGGTATAAATTCTAGATCATATGGTGTACTTTTGAATTAAATGGTATAATTTTGAAAGGACCCATCATTACATTATTTAAAATTGTGAAAATTATAATATAATTTTTATAACCTTATGGCTATTAAATACCATAAAGAATTCATCTTATAATTGTGCAAAAGTGGTTAACAAACCTCTGGTTAGGCTATATAACTATGAAATATTTTAGGTATAACTTCTAGATCATATGGTGTACTTTTGAATTAAATGGTATAATTTGAAAGGACCCATCATTACATTATTTAAAATTGTGAAAAATCTAATATAAGTTTTATAACCTTATGGATACTAAAGACCATAAAGAATGCATCTTATAATTGTGCAAAAGTGGTTGATGAACCTCTAGTTAGGCTATATAACTATGAAATATTTTTACCAATAGTTTGACATATTTTTCCCATTGACCAAAATAATGTACATAATTAATCATTTGGTTGAATGGGTCCTTAAGACTTAAAAAGAGATGTATGTTAGAGGTATAATTACTAAGAAGGGGTGGTGAACCATTGAACCCAAATAATCCAACAATGATTCTGATCTTTACAAATACTTAATTAGCTACCACAATCATTCGTGAATCATATACAAAATTCATAGCAATGAGAAAGAGATACAATGCAAGATCAATCATATGATACATGACATACGTGGGAAACCCTCTTGGGGAATAAAACCCACCAGAACCTACAACTAGACTACTTTAATATAATAATAAGATCTAATTTATACTAGCTATAGCTGGTCAAGGAACTACAATCCCTATTTAGTGAGACTCTAATCCCACAAGGTGCTACCACACATGTCTAGCTGAGCTATGACAATAGCCAAAACTTTATAAAGTTTTAACTTGAAATGAGTTTACAACTAACTTAGATGATGAACTCCCATAACAACACCTATAAACACTTCCACTTATAAACTTATTTCAACAACACTAGATGATGGAACTTAGATTATCTCTCTTTACCTTCACTCACACTCAATCTACAAGAGCACTACTCTACCAATAAAATTATGACCTATAGATTATACAAATAGTCTTTAAACTAATCCTTCATTAAACTTATCCTTAGGTCAATCTACCCCTCATTTTATCCACAAATCACACACAACCCACACTCCAATCATTCTTTAGTCTCTCATTAACTAGTCTGGAACACATAATCTTTGGTTCTACTATTTATAGAGCAATCTTGATCAACACCATCTTGGTCAGCCATTAGGCATGTCTTAACCCTTAATACATCTATCATACAAAGTTATGGATTAATACATTATTCATAAGTTGTTCATCACATCTATGGGTCACCCTTAAGGAACTACACCTTTCAATAAGGCCCTTGTAGCCTTTATAAGACTCATGTGAACCCATTCACTCCTTTAGTACTTCCTTAATAAAAATAAGAACACAAGACTAATTTATAATACATGGGTCCACTCCTTATGTCCCCTTATACATCCTCAAATAATCATAGTAAAATTATATCACCTTTGTGTATACTCAAACAACTCAAACACTAACCTGTTACACAAAGTGACCATGAATGAACACACAATCAACTTCTTAAGCATTGTTCATATTAAATATAGATTGATCACACTTCAAAAATATTCATAGACCATCCTTATGGAGTCTAAAACATGCTTCAATATCTAATTAATCATGATACATCAAAACAACAACAATACAAGATTGAATATCCTTATCGAGTCACTTGTAGAATAAATATAAACATATAGTCAACTTATAATCTCAATATCTTTTAGTTTACTCACTTTAAAATATTCAAAATAGGTTTATTAGATGTATCATGGAGTCCTATTCTTCTTTTATTTTTATAGAACTAGAAAATTATTATTATATCAAAATATATGCATGAAATATAGATCTCTAGTTTTTATTATGTTAAGTTCAAATATTTGAATAGCAATGGTCACAGTTAACCTTTGAACACAATGCTCAATTGTCATGAAATTTTAGCTCAGGATCAATCTCGCACTGTAGATCTTGTCTAAGCTTTAATGCATAGACTACCAAATCTAAATGTTAAAATTGTATTACTTTGACCTAATCTCATGCAATCTAGGAACATCAAATCAACATGATTCATCAATTTCTATGGATCAGTCAGGTCAATAATGATAAACATTCATCATAGATCAATTTGTACAAATATTTGCTCATCATTGTATCCTTATCCTATACCTTTTCTTATTTTTTAAACATCATGTACCTATATTCATCTCTCTACCTCTTAAATTCTTAGATCTATGTGCACTGTTGATATTTTTCGAGCTTTAACACTTCCAAAAATGACTATGGGAACACTGTCAATATGCTTGAGTAGCCATTTTCAATCCTTAATAACTTCTACTATGCTTCGATGCAGGATCTCAAATTTGGACTAGATGATCTCTTCATAAAGGAGAATATAACCATGTGACACACTACACCTAAAACCATCACATGTTTGACATATAATTTCATTAAAATTCCTTCTAAAAAACTTTTGTCATAGAGCCAACTATGTCCAAATCTTCTTGAGAGGCTAACTTTGAGCATCCATAACTTTTTGCATGCTTCAGTAGATGATCTATAATTTAACACAAATAAACTAGGTTTAAAACTAAACCCATATGATTATTTATTTATTAACACCTTCACACATGTAATATATAACACCATCACAATGCTCACTCAACTCTTTCTACCACATTGCAAAATTGTCTATGGAAAAACACAGTCAAACTGCCTAGGAGCCTAACTTTGCAAATGCATATATTTTGATGAGCTACATAACATGATCTAAAAATTAGTAAAAATAAACTAGTCATAAAAATTAACAAACCCATATGATCATTTTTTATTTGAACCTCAACATGTGCAAATGTTGACCTCATCAACATACTTACTTAGCTCTTTTTGGCCAACTACAAATCTGGCTAAGTATGGGAAAATAATGAAATCTATTTTAGAAGCCAACTTTGCATCCTCGTATATTTGACCATGATTCAATGCATGATTTGAGATATAGCTTAAAATAATTATGGAATACTATGATCACAACCATATGACCAACTCCCCTTGACTCACTCACATGTGGTAAAGGTGACACCATCAATTTGCCTACTCAAATTTTCTACTACTGGACCCAAAGTATCTAGATGAAAACTATAGACAACTAAATGAATTCCACTTATGTAGACAAGCTCTCTAAGTATAGATAACATATTAGGGACCTATTTCACATACTCAATCCTCCATACTCATCATTAAACAAATATATACATGTCAACATTGAATATCAACCAATCATCCTTCAAGCATACAAGAACAAATACATTGCACACATTGTCATATAAGAAGAAGTATATTACACACTTTGTCATTATCATATAGACTATCAAGGCACTTCATCCATTGAACAAAAAACCTCCATGACACCACCATGACATCATCATGAAAAATCTCCAACAATCTCCCCTTTTGTCATTGATGTCAACACCCATCAATATAGGAAAATATATCTCACCTTCTCTCTCTTCAAAGCATTCCCATAATAGGAACTTTCTCCCCCTTTGAGATAATGAAAAGTGGGCACACACTAATCCTAAGGACCTTAAAATACTATCAAAATAGGAAATTACCATCTTATAAAGATCATAGAAACTCCCACTTACCTTAAGCTAACTTCTTCTTATCTTTACAAATTCCTCTTGATCCATGCCAACACTTTCATTAATCAATCACTACAACCAAATGAATAAATAACACATAAAACAACATAAATATTGATGGACAACATCAATAAAAATATCAGAGGGACTCCTCCTAAGAACTCTAAGCAATTACACCTTCTGAGCATCTGTGGATCTCCACACACCATGAAGAATCACCACGTAGGCTTATTAGCCTTCTTTCTTAAGACACTTCCATGACCACCAACTCTACACTAGAACTATAAAAAATAGAAAAAATGTATTGAACCAACCTCAGAACATACTTTCAAATACTCATACCTTTTTCTTTTGAATAAACTGAGCAAAAATTATTCTTCTTCAAATTAGGCCTGTCTAGCCTCCTTGTAACCCTACCTAAAACTTCTAGAGTCCACAATTTTTAGTATACACATATTCAAGACCTAAAAATTTATATATAGAGCACTCTCATATTTCCATTCAATCACACCAATTTTCATCAACAACATCATCCTCTACAACATACTTCCTTCACAAACTTACTAGCCAATTAACCTTCCATATTGACAAAAAATAGAATAACTAGAGAACCACAAACCTTCAAATCTATATGAAGATTTATTTTAACACCCATTTGTTCCATTCAATATATTAAGAAGCCTTAAACCTCAATTAAAAATTCAACCCACTTTTATATCATATCTAAAAACCCTAGAAACTCAAAACAAACATGGTCAATAAACCTCTTTCTAGTCAATGCACATCAATGAAACTTATTGAACATTTGGAGACACCCATCACACACTTCTAGACCAAAAATTGAGATTCCATACCTTTGGCAACCCATACATCCTATAACCCATTTTAGGCCTACTTTCCCTTAAACCAAAGAAAAAAAGGAAACTGAGAGTATTCAAAAATATTTAATTGTCACATACATAACTTCAAACCTCAAAAATACTTAGATCACAGCACAAATAAATACAAAAACTTTTCTAAGCACCAAACACTTCTTGACATTTGTATCAATCTCATTAAGCCAACTGCAACCATCCATTCTGACTCTGCACTATAGCTCCTTCATAAACCTCTGAAAGAGGCTCATGCACTTGTTGCTCCCCCTTATCAAAAGACCTTTTCTGATTCGCATAATCATCTTACATTCCTTCAATCTAACCCTGTATACTATTATAACTAAAAAATACTACAACAACACTTGCTTCTCTACTTGAGAGGAGTCTCCTAAGAAGCATATATAAAGACACCTTCTATACCTCAATGCTCCTAAAACAAAAATAAATCCTCATATTCCATATCCTCTTTGCTCATCTAATATTTTTAGTTATTATTCTTCTTCTTCTTTGTCTTAGGAGAAACAACTTTCTCAACCACTACAACATTCTCCTTTTCCTTTAGAATTAGATTGATAATACATGGAGATGACATAGATTCATTACATACCTTTTCATTTGAAGAATCTTACTTTTAGCTCAAAACCTCATCATTAGACATAAAAAATTGATGTTCTTTACATGATACATGACCATTAATAGTAAGATGTTCACTTGGATCCATACATACCTCACGACTAGTGTTTATCATCACCTTGGTCTTCTCTTAAAGCTTGATCTCTTAATTCTTAACATGAGCAGACAATGAGAGTTCCTGGTACTCTTTAAATACTGAATCATTCTCCACCATAGAAAATAAATTACTTAGACCTAAAGTCTCATCATCACTCACACTTGTCACCTTTTGCTTCCATGTGTTAACTTTCCTTCTTCCTTTAAATCTAGGAGCTTGATTAAATATATTCTATCATGTAGGCCTTTTCTTATAGAAACTAATAATTTAACCTCTCTATTCACAAATGTAGCACACCATACCTTTTTTAAGAAACATATCTTTCCTTACCTTATCTTGACAAAAAATTGTAGTGTGTCATATGGCATGACAAACAAAACAACCTCCCCTTTTTAAATAAGACTCACCTTGTCTAATTTTATATGGACCACTTAATTTTGTTAACATATTTTGATTGATGAGCCCTATCATAATCCCTTGAAAATTTATTTCTAATAGGTCTATTACACTCTCTAACCCTATAACCAAATTGATTATATATATATATATATATATATATATATATATATATATATATATATATATATAAAATAGTAACCATTGAATATTGCATACCTCATGGCATTTGGCTATCTGATTTGATCTGTCTTTACTCTGCCAGCACCTTTATTACTTGTCTAATGATTTGTCTTCAAAGTATGATTGTCCCAATTCCCATTAGTCTTCATCTTTCCTTGAGTTACAGTCTTTTGTTCTTCTTAATATCCAAGACCATTTCTATCACCAGCATGCTTTTGACCACTTAGAATATTTTTTAGATCACATGATCTCTTTTCAAGTCTCACAAATGTCTTCACCTTACTAACTATCTTTTCTAGCTTAGATTTCAAAGATTCATTTTCAAAAACATACCTTGAACATTCATCTTCTTTAGTTTTTAGGCTTGTAAATAAAATTTCCAATTGACAATGGAGATGATTGATCATATCTTCATGCTCCTTGGCATCTTCATTCAATCTTGACTCATACACACTATTTTTTTCTACATAGTCCTTAAACTTGGATTTCATCTTCTTATTGATCTTTTTCTCAATCTTCAATTCCTCATGAGCATTCATCAAAATAGTCTCACAATCTACCTCATCTTCAGCATCATCTAAACCACTCCAAGTAGACACCTTTTGATGTGATCAACTTCATTCCTCAGCAATGAATAAGGATTCATCTTTATTAGGACCATCATCTTCATGATCATATTTTAAATCACTATCTTCACTCTCATCTGATTATCTAAGATCTTATTTGGTGTAAAGACTCTTATTCTTCTTGAAGGACCTCTTCTTATTATACTTTCTAAATCCTTTCTTCTTATATGTCTTCTTGTCTTCATCTTTTCCTTCATCATATTATTCAACATCTTTATTATCATGCTTATGAGGGTACTTCTAGGCAAAATGTCCTATCTCTCCATAGTTGAAACACTTGAAGGGTAGTTTCCCCTTATACTTCCCTGAGCTAGTATTAAATTTCATAGTAATCAAAGAAATTATTTTATCATCATCAATGTCATTTATGTCATACTCTTTGGATTTCTTACCTTGGAAATTACTCTTAGGCTTCATCTTTATCTTGAATGTATCTTCCTTCTTTGGTGGTATGTCATCATTCTTCCTCATCTCATAGGTAGTAAGGGTGCCATAGAATTGATCCATCTTCAACTATGTAAGGTCATGACTCTCTTTTATAGTAGATACTTTCAGATCAAGCTTGAGGGATAGATACTTTAATACCTTTTGAATAATAGTAGTCTCTTCAAGATTCTCTCCAGGACCTCTAATGATATTCATTATCTCATTAACTCTCTACAAAAAGGATGCCATAGTATCTTCTTCATTCATCTTGAGAATTTCAAATTGCCTTATGTGAGTTAGCAACTTAGCAAGCTTAACCTTTGAATATCATTAAATAATATTATTCAATTTATCCCATATTTCCTTGGTAGAAGTGCAATGAATTACTTTGGTGAACTCATTTTCTATAAAATCACAAGTGATGGAATTCATTACCTTAGAGTTATTCTCAAATAGCTTCTTGTCTATAACAATAGATGGATGAATAATAGTAGTATAACCATCTAGAATAGATTGGCATACATCAAAACCTAGGGACATAATGTAGGTCTTCATCTTATCACTCCAAAATGTATAATTTGATGCGTTGAACATCGGTGCTTGCTTATTAGAGAAACTACATTACAGATTTTTAATAGCCATTGTACCTTGGATCACCTTCAAGATATCAAGATTTTACCAAAAGACTTCACTCTGTTACCAATTATTATAGGTATAATAATTGAGAGGGGGGTGAATTAGTGACCTTAGATAATCCAACTTCAATTTTGATCTTTAAAAATACTTAATATTCCACAAGAATTTATGAAGCATATACCACATTCATAGAAATTATCAAGAGAGATAATGCAAGATCAATCAATCACTTAAAAAATAAGCATGAACACATAGTAAACTTCTAGGCTTAATATCTTTGTCTTTACTCACTTTTATATCTTCAAATTAGGTTCATTCCATGTTCCATGGAATCCTCTTTATCTTTTTTTTTTTATATCACTAGGAAATTCATCTTATATCAAAATATGTGGATAAAATATAGGTCTCTAGTTTTTCTTGTGTTAAATTCAAATATTTGAATAGCAATAGTCACAATTAACCTTAAAACATAATGCTTGAATCTCATTAACTATTATCTCAAGATCAATCTCACACCATCGATCTTGTCTACGATTTAATGCATAGACCACCAAAGCCAAATGTTAAACTTTTATTACTTTGACCTCATCTTGTGTAATCTAGGAACTTTGACTCAACATGCTCCATTGATCTCTATGGATTAGGCAAGTCAATAATGATCAATGCTCATTGTAGATCAATTTGTATAAATTCTCACTCATCATTGGATCCTTATCTTGTACCTTTACTTATATGTTAAACACCTTGTACCTACATTAATCTCATTACCTCCTAACTTCTTGGAGTCACGTGCACCATTGATCTTACTCAAGGTTAAAACTTATAAAAATGACTATGGGAACCTTTTCAATATTCTTTACTAGCCATTTTCTATCCTTAATAACTTTTACTGTGCTTTGATGCAAGATCTCAAATTTGGACCATATGATCTCCTCACAAAGGATAATCCAACCATGTGACACACTACACATGGAACCTTCATGCATGAAATATATAATTCCACTAAAATGCCTTCTTATAAACTTATATCATAGAGCTAACTATGTCCAAATCTACCTAAGAATCTAACTTTGAGCATCCATAACTTTTATCATACTTTAGTGGATGATCTATGATTTAGTGTAAATAGCCTAGGTGTAAAATTAAACAAACCCATATGACCAATTTTTATTGACACATTCACATGTGTAAGATATAAAAGCATCAAAATTATCACTTGACTCTTTTTACCACATTGTAAAATTGACTATGGAAAAACATAGTCAAATTGCATGGGAGCCCATCTTTACATATGCATATCATTTGGCATGCTATATTGCATGATCTAAAAATTAGTGAAAATAAATTAGTCACAAAAATAAACAAACCTATATGATAATTTTGTTCTCATACATCCATATGTGTGAATTTTAACCTCATCAACATCCTTATTCATCACTTTTTGACCAACTACAAATTTGACTAATTATGGGAAAATAGTTAAATCTATCTTAGAATCCGACTTTGTATCCTCATATCTTTGACCACAATTCAATGCATAACTTGAGATATGTAAAAAACCAACTAGGGATTATTATTATTATCATAAACATATTACCAACTCTTCTTGACTCATTCACTCATGGAAAAGGTGACTTCATTAATTTTCCTACTCAAATTTTCTATCACTGGACCCGAAGTGTCTATATGAAAATTATAGACAACTAGATGAATTCCACATTTAAACACAAGATCTCTAAGCATAGATAACATCTTAGGGACCTCTTTCACATGCTCAATCATCCATACTCATCCCTAAACAACTCTATCCATGTCAACATTGAATATCAACCAATCATCCTTTAAGTATACAAGAACAAATACATTACACACTTTATCATTGTCATATAGACTATCAAAGAAATTCATCTACTCACCAAGCCACTTCCATGACATCATCACAAAAAATCTCCAACAAGGTAAATCTAGTAGTTCAAAATCTTGTGGTTAAGGATTTTCAAGTATACATTATGTAAGAGGTCGATTATTGAATGAGGCAACATTTGCATTAATATTACAAAAATCCATTTACATTTGAAGTATAAAAACCTATTTCTAAATATCCCTAGTAGTGTTAATCATAAAAAAATAATATATTACAAGGTAATGGTGGAGTTTTTCATAGTGTTATCATTGGATTTAATCCACCACCTTTATTGAATCTAGGCACATGAGTATCATCATCCTCATGGATAAAATTACAAGTTTGTGATCACTGAGTTTAGGTTACTTTGGTAGTGGTAATGTATCTCTTAATTTTGGTAAGTTTGGTATATCATTCAAATATCTTATACCATTGGAATAACATGGTTCATTCACCTTTGGTAAGGACATAACAATTAGATCATGAGGAATATTTGGAAAATACACTTATTTTGATATAGTAGAAACTTTTAGTTTAAATCCATTTTTTGGAAGATAATGATCCTTTAACTTAGATGCCTTGGTTGATATTGGTAATAGTGTCATAATTGGAACATTAGGATATTTTTATACTTTAGTTTGGTAATTATTTCCTTTTATTTTTAGATTAATGTTACTTTTTAAAGATGTCATGATGTATTGGTTAACCTTTCAAAAAATTCAACATCAAATGAAGGTAGGAAAAAGTCATCACTCTTGAAAATGGGAAAATTGTTTAGAAATGTTAGAATAGGTGGGTTTTGATCAATGAAATTTAAGTAACTTCCCTATTATAACTAGTTTATAAATCCTTCATTATATCCTTGTGGAGTTGGATAAATCTATCATGATCAAATGAAAGAAAATTATTTTCATGTGAAACCAATTTTTGTGTAGAAGGTAAAGGCAAAGGATTTTTATCTTTCTTAAGTTAGATCAACTCATTTTTATAAATGGTGGGAACATAGACCTGATTAGAGGGATAACAACTACCACCATTTAAATATTTTATATAATATATTTTATCACTTGGAGGAATGCATGAGTAATCAATTTTGATACTTTCCTTGAGAGAGATTTGAAGAGTTTCATAATAATAGTCATCAAAGAAATCAATATCATTCATGATAATATAAATAAAAAATATAAATTTTAGGAAAAGGTAATCAATAAACATCTAAAATAAAATACTTATTCAATAATGAAGTTAAAATATTAGGTTCACCAAATGGTATCGTAAAATCTAGATAGGGTTAAAAATATAGGAATAGATCTATAGCAAGATAATTAATTACAAAACTGAGATATAACATATACTAGATTTATTATGCTAAATTATGCTAAAAATATAATGTATAGATATGATATATATTGAAATGATAATTAAAATAAGATACTTATCTAGTTATGATGCTAATATAGATCTTGATTTGGAATAGGTAGGAAGTACATGGAATAATATTTTGTAACAGTCACCAAAGTCTAGATTAAATGCCTTTGTAGTTATGGACACTTGCATTAACCTAGGATGGTTACGTTGACACTAGTTTCTATATCATACATAGGTGTCTATTATGGAATAACTATTAAAATAATATGTTACCACCTAAATTCTTCTATGTTTTTCATCACCTTTATTTTGGTTCATTTAGGTCTAGGTCATGGACTATCTCTCTTTGTCAAATGATGAAAACCCTAATTCTTCATCTTCGTAGTGGCTTGGGGGAAAATGGGTTAGTGGGTAGATAGTGTATATCTAACCCAAAAAACCCTTTTTCAATGAGATATACCTACTTATCTAATACTTTAAATATAGAATTAGAATAATGTAGTTATCCACTATGTTGGATTGTGTGTGAATCATGCAATGTGTGATAAGTACAATAGTAACCTAGCTTGTAACATGGAAAATATATATCTTGGATTATTCCTTTAACAATTAAGACTTTTAGATATGGTGTCCCTATTCTTGTATGTAAATAGGAGAAAATATGGAAGTTTTACTCACTTGAGTGCCTGATTGAATGTTTTTGGTAAGTTTCCTAGTGACTAGGTAAGAATTTTATAGGTTTTTGATAGGTGAGGAACAAATGAGGGTTGACCTTATATTTATACCAATCCCATTGGAGAATATATTTCCTAATAATACTTAGAATGACCATTAGGATAAATTTCATTTTCAAATTAGATGACTTTAAGTCAGTAGACACTTACATTAGAGTAAGACACTTGTGACAATGTAGGTGTATGTTTGGGATGTAAGTGTTGATGGAACAAGAAAATAGGTACAGGATCATAACTTGTAGATTCATAAGATAATTAAGTTTTGATCACTCTAGGTAAGATAGAAGGCCTAGGTCATCAACATAAAACTAGGTAGAATAAGAGATAGTCCAAGGGGCATAAGGGAGAGTAGATGTGATACTTGTATAAGTATCAAAGGTATAGAACTAAGATGAAAAACCAAGGTCTAAGTTTACCAAGTGAAAAAGACTAAGGTGCTATATAATTCATAAATAACATCTACACATTTTATGAAATCTTAGGAAATATCAATATCTACTTTATTGCAACCAATGAAATGGGCTAAGTTATTTTAAAATAGATCATTGGTTTGAAATTCATGAGATAGTATATTGACTAAGTCATTCAAACTAGAGATGGTTTTGGAATTAAGGTTGTTGTACCAATATAGATCATAATCAAATATTTTTTTGGCTATTATATTGGTATAAACAAAGGTATTAGTCTTAATCCATGCTTTATAGATATTTATAAAGGATTTTAAATTCAAAATAGTATCAATTGATCCATTATTAGGGATCAAAGGAGTGATTCAAGTTATGTCTATACTTAAAATTTTAAAGGCCAATGGTTCATTTTGAATATGTTTATTTGATTAATTATGAAGTGGAGGTTTTGTAATTAGATTATCATATGCATTTATAAAAGGGGTGGGAAGGTATTTGGATTTTGTACTTCCT
>JARHVA010003177.1:1055000-1062500 GCA_037957365.1 Torreya grandis
TTGATACATTGACAAGTCATTATAATAGAAAGTGCCCATATATGATAAAGTGATAAATATTAGGTGTATACAATAATCTTTTTAAAAATATTTTACGTGTTGCTTCCATAAATTCATCATTATAAGAATTAAATATTTTCCAACCTTGAACCACCCAAAATATAAAAAAATAATCAAATTTGGTCTCTACTCATGATTATAATTATTACATTAATGTATCGACCCATTCTCTTATTGCAAAGGTCAAGATGGAATCATACCCATTTAATTGTAGGGGCTTATGGGATAGTCCTAAAGAGTGAAAATGGGTTTTTATATTTTCTGAATATCTAAGTTAAATATAAATTCAATCAAACTTAATCACTCAAAAAACCAATTAACTACTTCAATGAATTATCAATCTTGAATTAGTTTTAAAATATATTATCTATCATATCCAATAGAGCAGAACCTATAGATGAATACAATCCCTTGAAGAAAAGAATTTTTTTATTCATATTTTAGATTTTTTTAGCTCATTATGTATCTTATTAATCAATTAGTTTAAACACTAAACCAACACAAAAATAAAAGAAACAAAAATAGGTAAAAGATAGATAAAAGAAATGAACATGGAAACCAAAGAAAGAGAAATTAACTACAATCAACAAAATTAGTAAAATTAACAAAACTACACTTGATTATAAAAATTAGATAAATTATATAAATAAAATAAAAAATCAATCTAAATTTATAAAATATTATATCAAACTTAGAGAAAAGAAAATAAATTAAATTAATAATTAACACTAATAGAGAGAGTAAACTAAATTAAATACTAATCTAAGAAAAATTAAAATATAAATATAACATGAATAAACTAAAAATTAAATTAAATAGCTAAATAAAGGGGACACAAAATATTAATGAGATATTCTACTCAAATGTATATGAAAATAAATAATTTATTGAGAAAATTGTGTATTTGATATTATTCACAAATAACTCTCAAAATAGTAATCACTATACAATGATAAGCCAAAAAAATATCATAAGAAATACAAAGTATTCATCACTATTTTGGAAAATATAAAATTATTTATGAACATATGATTACACGTATGCAATCATAAAATCAGTTAAGAATTTATCAATTTACATAACTAGTTATAAAGTGAACATTAAACATAGCTATACCTACGTATAGCAAGCATTTTACTTCACCATTAGAGAATATATTGTTAGATATTATTTCAAGTGATTTTATATTTGAAAGAGATATCATGGAGAAAAAGTGTAGAATGAATTTTAAATAAAAATCCCCTTGTACTTGTATATATTAAAGTCTCCTTTTAAATCTTTCCTCATTAAAGGTAGTTGCACTTTAATTTATAACTAACTTTTAGCTAACTATTTATTAAATTTAGAGAACTTTAATAAAAGTTAACCTCTTTATAACTTTATAATAAGTTCATAACTTTAAATTAATTAATAATGAGTTCATAATAACTTAATAACAAATAATTATATCTAATAGGTGGGGGCCCTCACTTGATTTTAAAATGACCAATATATCATTAACAAGTCTTCATGCAATTTAAACAATAATTATGACTAAGAGTAATTATTTATTACATATTTTGCATTTAATAATTTTCCATTTTAATTTTCATTATACAACAAAACCATAGCAAACTAACCAATATAATAAATATCCACTAAAATTGATAATTATGTCATAGGATATTGTATGATCAATCTGAAAAGAAACATGATGACATAACCAACTAAGATAAAATAGTGTACACAACATAATATAAAATCATCTAACAACTATAGAAAATACTATCAATAATTCTAAAAACAATAAAGTTTTATGGCATATTAGAATAATAAAAAACTTATTCTTCATCAAAAACCTCCCCATCTGAGATAAAATAAATCAAAGATGATAGTTTTATCAGTCTAGTATTTTGTGTACTTAATAGGAGAAGCTAGTAATTGAATCACATTTATGTCTCTCGATTCATTATCAATGTAAAGTTTAGATTTATACATCACATGTGTTACCACATGTTGAGACAAAGGATTACTAATGCATTTTTGGTAAGATGAGGCAACATTATTAACGGAACTTACTATATTATTAGGAGCAATCACAATAGTATTAGAAAGATTGGGACTAATTTAAAGAACTCAAAATTTTGTGGTAAAACATCTGTGAGTGTTACATTATGGGTAGTGTGCATCTCTTGAGAGGAAACATTTGGACAACTACATCCAAAATAATGAGATCACCAATTAGTTTTCCTCATACCTATATAAAAGTCATTTACATTTAAAGATAAATATACACATGGAAGAGTATTGAGAATATCAAAAAAATAGGGTCATTAGCATCAAAATGTAAATATACTCTATTTCCATGATTAAAAGGTCATCAAAATGCATTAGAACCCCTTCAACCCCAATAGGGTCTACCTTGAAAACTATTCTAATGTGGGGATTCATTTTTTTCCCACTAACTTTCTCTACCCCACACATTCCTATTTGTTCTTTGTGAACCTTGAATCCAACTAAACATGTTTCTACAGGTGAAAATGAAATGAGAAACTTAAAAAAAGAAATATTTTAAATAGTTCTCATATTGACACTAATTTATAAAATCATACTAAAAGAGATAAATTGATATCAAATAAATTGTATAATTTAAATCATATACTACATCTTAATCTTCAACTAAAAACATTATTTTCATATGCATCTAATCATGAATAATCAAAATTAAATATGCTTTTATGAAAAATCATAAACTTGTCTTAATTACAAAGACAAAATGTGCCTTCAATTTTGTGACAAAGTCAACATATATTAATCAATAATTGTCTAAAAAAAATCATAAGATATCACAAATTTTTATGAGATATAATAATACACAAAATTGTCAAAACTTTTCAAAGACCATTTAGTCATTGTTATACATTTTTAACTTCTTCAAATATTATATTTCTTACCTTTGAGATATAATTGATTAGAATATTCAACTTAAACCCATAAGACAACTATGTATTTTAAATACAAACTAAGTTTTCAATATTTAAACTGAGACTTCAAGGTGCAACCAATCAATAAATATCTACCCCTCATAAATATCATTTTCATTGATTTAGTACTCATCTCAAACCTTAATTATATCAAATATCATATAAACTAAATTTTTCCTTTATGTTATTTTAGCTTTGAAATATCAACAAGTGATTTAATTTTCCTTTTGAATTTGAATCAAATATTATAATATAGAGTACAACCACTGCATGTTTGACTAATAAACATGTTGATCTCACTATCAAATGCATGCATGAATTTCAAATATTATCACTAATTTGAATATTATTACTTCAAAAACCATCAAAATATCTATTATGAGTCAAAAAATGAGCATGAATTATACAAATTTAAATATTCAATTAATCCTATGCATGTAATTTTAGATGCTCACCACTGAGAAACTAGAATAAAGTGAAAACCACTTCAAAACCAAACACAATTTTTCTAACTTCAAGAAACAGGTTGAAAACTCATCAAAGAAAGTATGCATGTACCATTTGAGCAAGAAAATAGAATACTCTTAATAAAATGTGAATCATTTCAAAAACCACTATAAAATCCTACCCTTAATATTCAAACTAATGTATTCAATTTTACTAATACTATGAACTCAAATAGCCATAAGATCTCTAAATATAACTCTATGAAGTAAATAAATCAAAATTAAAAACTAAACAACCTTCAAACGTTATTATTATTTTCACTTTAACTTTCAAAATTATTTTGAGCTACATGTTTGTCAACAAAAATTATCTTTAACCAATATAATATATTATTCCATCCAACATTTACTAAGATTTCAAAACCAAATAACAAAACTAAAATTTGAAACCTTACAATATGTATTTAAATACCCAAAAATCCTTCGAGATGTAAAAAAAAATGAAAATATACATGTATCATTTTAGGATTTTTGGATATAAATTCCTTCACAAAAACATAAACTTAGAAATTTTATATCAAAATATGAAAACATACTTGTATCCAAAGTTTATAACCTAGACGAGTTTCTCAATGTGAATCTATATAGGGTGAGTTGTCTAGTAACCTTTTAACTGTGGCTTAGTTTCAATAAAAATAATAGTATTGTAAATTTTCAAAGCTCAACTTCTATGAAAATATTGTGAATCAAGTACCAAATGAAAGTTATAATAACTATTTTGGATCATTCCCCTACACAATCCATACATTAAATGTGAGTGGCACATTTTAATCCAGCACCATCCACTATATCCACCAACTTTGATTACTGAGACAATATTAAACATGTTGACGATTTCTCAAAAAAAACTTACCACATGTTATTTATCAAATAAGGATGCACCTATTCACATTATAAATATATTTTAGGTGGTTCAAAAAATATTAAATGGGTAGTATCACTAGAATATTACCTTTCTCTAACATGTTTATCAAATTCCTTACCCAAAATGACTATTTTTAAATTACCAAATAAGTATAAGTCATTATATACAAAATGACCCAAAAAAATCATGAAAATGTATCATTTCACTTAATAAAATTCAAATTACATTAAAATTTATTCAAACCAAAAATTATATCCCATGCTTTGAATAATATAAAAATTATATCATATGTTATGACCTAGTTTACTAATCATTTTGTTGCCAAAACCTTATCAATGTAATATCATATAATGAAATACTACAATAGAAAAAATAGACAATGACAAAGACTAAAAATAAATGGTGTTTTAAATTGATGAATGGAAATATCACTGATCCTAGATTTACATTTGAAATTGTTGATTTGTGTCATTTAAAATTGAAGAAAGCTTATTGATTTAACTTATGGTTTTTCTTGTGATTATTTTCAAGAATGCATTACTAAGTTCCCTAATATAGAGAGAAACCATTACGAAGACATAATTTTTTTTATAAAAATGATTATCTATTTTGCATATTTAAATGATTAATGTAAATGTTAATCTAAAATAATTTTGACATAATCATAAATGACATTAATTCACATTCAAACAATAAATGATAGTTAAGTGTTAAAATAAGTTTTCCCTTTCCAACACAATTTTAAATGTTATATAATAAATCAATCTTATGACATAATTTGTACTATTTACAATCTTGAAAACTAGGGTACTGAAATTTGAGATAAGAGTATCAAACTAGTAATTGATTGATTGAATTTAAGGTGTGTCAATTTTTTCAAGGACCACAAGTTTCTCCTTTATCGAATTGATTTTTTTATTAATAATATTTAATTATCCATATATATGTTTATCATGTTTGAGGATAAAATGCCAAAATATCTCCATAAAATTTACCCAAAACTCTTCTTCTTTTGGTCTTAAAAAGGATGCATTTACCTTGAGTAATGAATCCTCAGTTGTATTTGTTTCAGATTGGAAAAAAATAGTATTTGTTCCCACCACTCTTCAATTGTGGTCAGTGTTGGCTTCCAAAACTCTAATGGATACTTTACTTTGGACATTATATATCTAAAGATGATGTAGTACTACCAAATTTTGACATAAAATCGGTAACCTAGTTACAGAGAGTTATTTAATTTGAGTTGACTCTAGTTATAGATAATGCAGTGCATATTAGTATTGTGTGAATTTAGTTATTATGTTCATTCATACAAATTTATAATTAGGTGTATTCATTCACATTCAAATTAAATAGTACATAAGTGTTTTCTAATTTAACTCTATTTGTATATATGCAAGCATAATAACTATTACACAACATATATCTTTAGTTTATACCTTTGCACTCTCTACTATCTTATCACTTCTCTTCTATACTATCACAAATGTATCTCTAATCTATTATATCACTCTATTCATATATATCCTATAATATTATGGTATTGAAATATAAATACTGACTATATATAATTTACAACTCAAAGGTCATGTCTTTTTAACACATGACTTTTCTTTATACATATTGTCTTGCATTATTGTAGGTGATCAAACCAAACCATGTTACCTAGGTCAGTAGAATCCTATGTCATATCAATTGAGATATGTATTTCAATTATATATTAGAGTTAGAAACGTTTTAGTGGTTCATTTTTTATAAAAATATACTACTAATAAACCTATCAATAGGCTACATCCATAATCTCAAAAGGAGGGCATTATATTAGGCTTTTCTTAGATATTAAAGCCTCTATGAATAGCGAAATCAAATTTTATGATGAAACACAAGTTTTAAATATTAAAAGTAATTCAAATTTAGATACATGACATATATTGGCACATTACAGGACATATGACATAAATATGCAATCACTTAATAGATAATTGAGTACATATTCATATACATTTGGATGCATATGCATGAGAATATTTAAAATAATTATAGGAACAATAATTTTAGATTTTCACATATAGTTAATATTTATTATATATATTAATTTCATTTTATATCATTTGGAATAAATTCAATGACCATGATGATGTTTCATACACACTTGCATTTTTCAAGTTTAAAAGGCTTGATACTAGTTCATGTGCATATGAAATATAACATAGTTTACAGATTGAATAGAAAATTATTTTATTTTTAGTTCAATTTTACTGGTAATATATTCATAATGGGGTCATGATTATTATGCATTATATTTTGATCATGAAAATAGAATCTAGATCCTTATATAGCAATGTCAACCATTCTATTATGTGTGATGTATGTTTTAATCTAGAGACACTCAATATCCTTGGAATTACTTCTAGTGAACCAATTGTGTGGTTCAAGATTCTATTACAAATTATGTACATTTGAGTCTAGTGACACGCAATGGCCTTAGTATCACTTTTAGTGAACACATTGAGTATCCATATTATTTTGTGGTAGTACATTGGTTACTTCTTCCCATTCATTAGATTTGGAGAATGCATCTTTTAAATTTTGGATTGATTATTTATTAAAAATTGGGACTTGATAACTCTCAATTAACTAATGGTTCATATTTAGGAACCATATCTCTAAGTGTTTTAACAATTGATAACATTTCTCAAATGTTTTAATAGGGAATCATAATCTTTCAAAATTTATAGTGAAACATGGTTTCATCTCCCTATAAGAATACTCATTCCTTTCTCTCCTTTCAATTTAAAATTTTAGATCTCAAAGTTTTAATTTTCAAATTTTCAAATTTTAAATTTTAAATATGGACATTGATTACTTCATGCATTATTACAGGACATGTTAATTGAGTGTCCTACATAATTAGATTTTCCTATCAAAATAAAAATTGTTTTATACATAATCAGGTATATCTTTCTCCTGTACTCTATAATTTTCATTACTAAAGTAAAAGGGTATAAAATTTAGATGCCTAAATATGGTCACAAGTACTTGACAATGTTAATTCTAGACATATCTAAAACCACTTGACTTACCTCAAATATACGAATCTTATTCA
>JARHVA010003177.1:1072500-1140000 GCA_037957365.1 Torreya grandis
CCATCTACCTATCTCACCATGTCATTATTCAAATGAATAATGGATACCAACTATTAGAATTACCTCTTACACAAATTATAGTTAATATTGGTCTAATGGAAAGGTTATCTCCTATCCCAAGTAGTAAAATTCTAGTTACTAAAGATCTCCTTATAAAGCCTTTATGTTTACCTTATTTCCATGTTTAAAGTACCAAGGAAAATTGGAGAGAATATTGATAAGATTGATAAAATATTCATATTAATAGTGTTCAAAGAGAAAAAAATCACTTGGTGGCTAATGATAATGTCTATTTACTAAAATACCATGGAGGACTAGGACTAAGAAATGTCAAAAGAATGAATAAACCACTACTTTCCAAAATGGGTTGGAGATTCATAGAGGAGAAAAACTTATGAACTTAAATCATCAAATCCAAGTGCTTAGGGCATAGATAATTTACTCCATTTATCACCTTAGATTTACCCCCTCATAGATCCACTTTCTAGAATAACCCTATTAAAATGTTAATTCTTTGTTGAGAAATGGGTGTAGATTGAATGTTGGGGATGGAAACATAGTGTTGTTTTAAGACAGTGCTTGGATTCTTAGAAAACCACTAATCACCACTAGTTTAGGGAAACTCTAACACTTAGACTCATAAGAATCTTATTAAATAAATTTAGTGACTATTGGGAGGTCATTAATGGAAGCAAATCATGGATAACTATTATTATATATTCTTCTAATCAAATATGATATAACTACTCTTAGATATATTCAAGAGATGATAAACATGTTTCATATATGTTATATCTTGAAAGAAGATGAAATAGTTTGTTTAGCTTATGAGTATGGGGATTATAATGTTAGATATGGTTACCTCATGGAACTTAATCTAATCATGGATCATTTCCCTTGGATGTCTCTTTGGAAAATTGATATTATACCTAAATTGAGCCTCTTATTTTGGTTGGTATCCCAAAATAATTTATTATTAGTAGATAACCTTGTTGAGAGAGGCTTATTTCTATCGAATAGTTATGTTCTTTGAATATGAGCCAACTCTATCTTTCATCTATTTATGAGTTGTCCCTTATCTCTTAAGATTAATAAGCACTTTCTATCTCTATTTGAAGTATGTTGGGTCAGATTGAATTCACTTTTTGACTTGATCATTCAATGGTGGAATCCCTTTTATTCTCCTAATCTCAAGATGTTATAGAATCCATTTCTACCCCACTTATATTGAGTTATATGAAAGGATAGATAACTAACAAAATTTTCAAAGCAGGAAAATCTACTCCATGAAGGTGATGTCAACTATAGTGGTGGATATTAAGGATAAATTTTCCTCGATTATAAGGGATGATCTTGTAAAGGTGTCCAAGGAAGATGAAATTATTTTTCATAATTAGGAACGCCCAATTCTATATATAATCAAGAAATATATCCCTATAGTCAACATAATCCTAATTAAATGGAAAATACCTATCACTCCTTGGGCCAAGATAAAATTTGATGGAGCATCGAAAGGCAATCCATATAAATAATAGGGAGTATGGGTAATTAGGGATAGTGAATGAGAACCCATTAATGCCTATGCATGACCTTTGAGAGTCCATAAAAACCATGTGTAGGAAGTGAGCAAGGATTTGTGGGATATCCAAATGGTGAATTAAAAGAATATTAAGTTCTTGTTTATTGAAGTATATTCTTGAAATGTTATTAATTACCTTAACCAAAATTCAATGTTTAGTTAAACCATCAAGAAATTGACTCTCAAAACTTTAAACCTCATGAAATTTTTTGATAAAATTGACATAAACCATATATATAGGGAAGGTAACAAATGGGTAAATTATTTTGCCAACCTAGATGTTTGGAACTAGGACCTTCTCAAGTGGACCATGGTTGAGGGTTTAAACCCTCCATCAATGTTATCATAAAAAATGAAGCTAAGCCCAATATATGTATTCCTAGATCCTTATAAATGGATTATCCTACCTTATCAAGATAAAGTGGCTCAAACTTCCCATTTTAATCTGACCATCTAATATCATATGGGTGTGTAATGAGAATATAAAATGAGAAATTATTTTTAATTATGGAAGGATGGGGATTGAGATTTTAGATCATGCAAATAACAATCCAAATTTATTATTATAAATGGCAGTTTTTTTAATAATTGTCACCTCATGAGACTCTATGGAAAGTTCAGGCTTCCCACATACTTCATGATTGTTGGTTTCCAGTTAGATTATAAAAATATTCTCATTTTTACCAATGATAAGGAGAATAGACAAGGTAGAAGGAATACCATGTTGTAGGCATAAATGATGAGTGGAGAGAATTTGTGGAATCTTCATCACATGAAGGTGTTAAATGTAATGCAATATTTTGGAATATATTGAATAAAGGATCTTAGTTAGCTACATAGAAAAGATAAAGGGTCACAATCCAAGGATATCTATTTATTTCTTAAAAGCTTGGCATAATAGAACAATTAATATGAGAGGAGTTTATATGGTTATTTTTTAAGATTTTATTTCAAAATTTATGGGCATGATAACTAAGGGTCTTAAACTCTTTAAGGATTAAAGTCATAAGAATGAGGAGATAAATTATTTCTTCAAAGACAATGAAAGGATTCAAAAATTAGAGCATGGCATAATTAGGAACTTTCTTCCAATTGCATGGGACAAATTTCTCCACCATATCATGAAGTATGTGACCTTAGGATGTAGATTAAAAAAATATTATCAATTTTATTTTCTCAATCATTTTATTCATAAAATATTGATATGTATTCCATTGTTATTTTTGCAATCCTTGGAAAATTCTATGTTTAAGTTTCAAGAAGGTAAAATTAAGGTCCCTATTCACTAGGATTTGATCCTTTTACCAATCCAAATTGCCCAGTCAAACATTAATCTTAAGTCCCCAAATTTTTTTACTTCTTTTATGGATTATTCTAATAGGGGCATGGTGAATTTGACCATCAACATTTACTAGGATAAATATCATCTCCATGTCCAAACTACGAACACCATTACCATTAGGATTCCTCCTAATAGTAAAATAGAGGATAATTTCATTTCTAATATTGTCTCTTTGGATCCCAAAAAAATATTATAAACCTATATAGAGTTTTTTTTAACACTTTGGCTAAATCCCCTAGTGACAAGGAGAAATTGTAGCCTCCTCAGCCTATGGCCTTTACTACTATTAAAGTTTCTCCCAACCCTCATATGGATCTTCACTTTTATTATTTAAAAGGTCTATACTTGGATGGTGATATTTAGGAGTTTATTGAATCCATACCTACTCATAAAGGGAAGAAGAAAATGGGGAGAGTGGTATACCAAGCTAAAAGGATTTAAAAAATGGAGAAATCATTTATAATTTAAATGGGTAATATGAAGGGTCTATTTAATGAAAATAATAAAAAATTAATGGCATCAAATTAAAATTGGATAAAGAGAAAAAAAATATACCAAATGAGATGTGTCATATTTGGACTTGTTCTAAAACATCTACCAAATCAAACAAGATATGGAAAATAGTAATAAAAAGATGGAGAAAGTGGAGGAGGATGTGTAGACAATAAAAAGGAAAGTGGAGAAAGTAATGTATGTAATTGAAAAAACCATAAATAAATATACCCTAAGCATTATAATCCTTAATAAAACCTCAAGGAGTAGAAGAATCTAGAGGACCGACTCAACAAAAGGATGAGCATCAAGAAGAAAAAATGGGAAGTGAAAGTAAAGAGGCCTGAAGAAAATTCTTTTGAAGATCAAATCCAATCTCTAAAGGATGACTGGGAGGGAATTGAAAGTTTTTGTGACCTCAAAGGTCATTAGTTTTCTTATTTTTTAGTTTTTCCTCCTTTTTTATTTTTTGATAATTGCATGTGTATCTTGTAAGAATGTTTTTTTAAGGTTGGCTTTTCTAGTTTAGTTTGGGTTTATTTATTGAATTTTTTCATTGTATTTATTGTCTTTGTTTATATTTTTATCTCATTGTAAAGGGATTTGGCCATTTGAAAACCCATTATTTACCTATTATCAAAAAACTAATCTAATTTATAAAATGTTTGACTAGCCATTGTACCATACACATCCATATTACTTACCAAACTTGTATGTTCTACATGCTTCTTTTGGTACTCTTCAAAAATCTACTCATCATATTATTTTGACACATAGAGTATCTATGTTGATTTATTTCATAGATAGCTAAGGCAAATTAGAATTTATCCTCTAATTAATTCAAATTTTATTCACATCTTATATTTAGGATTCTTATTTCAAGGAGTATGAAAAGTATGGGGTTGATTCCTTTTTATCTTTTCATAGATTTTCTAATCCATTTCTTGGCATCCCATTATTCCCTAATGTGTCAAAGCATAATATTATGTCCTATGTTTTGGCATAAAGATACTTCATATACACTTCAAATATCACTCCCAATAGAACTAAATATGTTTGGATGCAATTTATAAAACATGGGTGTTTTAGTAAGCTTATGCATACAATTACACAGTGCTAGGATTTATTTTTAAGTATTATGTTTTCACCCTAATATCTAGGTAAATGTTTGATATCATATTTTAATCCATTATATTGTCAATATCCTATTATTTATTATATTATTCCTTTTAATCATGTTTCTTCACCCTTGGAATTTTTTTCTTATGTTGATCATTTTATTTCTTCCTTTTTCATGTTTTTCCTCCTTTTTATTCTTTTTTCCTTTTTTATTTCTTTTTGTCTTCCTTTATTATCTCTATATTCCTTTTTTTTAAAGTATTAAACCTCCCCATATTATTTTTCTTTCACACTTCTCTCTTTATATTATCTCAAACAATTTTTTTATCTCAACTCCTCTTATTTATCTAGCTTTTCTTTATGAATTATTTGATGAGATAAGTGGGTGGTCTCCTTCAAATATTTATTATTTTTTTATATCTTGTTCATAGTTTTATTTTATAAATATATTTTTTTAAAGCTTCAATCTCCTACTGTTTCATTCCATCCACCAAACTTTATTTATCTTAGGTTGTTTGATAAGTTTCACCTTATGTTTTGGTAGTAAATTTTTTGGTATTTATGTTTTAAGGCCTCCACTTACTATGTGGTCATATTTTTATATTTTTTTATATGATTACAACTTATTATTAAAAATCATATGCCTCCTCCTATGCCTTATTCCTTTCCTCTCTAAATTATATAATTATTTCTTATAGTGCATGAGGAAGTGCATCTAATATATCCTCATAAAAATAGGACTCATGTCAATGTATTATATCAATGTGGTTGTAATATTCCCTTCCCCTACTTTAGTGGTGGTATTCTACTATTTTTTAGTATTTTTGAATTCACCTTTAATTTTTAACTACAAATAAATTCCTCAATATCATCTATTTATTCACCTATATCCTTATATTATGTGTAAATTTTGATGGTTATTGAACTAGAACATAACTTACCCCTTCTTCATCTTAGGTATTAATCTTGCTATAAGTTATTAAATTCAACTTGGATCTATGAGAAACATGTACATCCTTTTGTATTTATTTTAAATTAGCCTTCTTATTCATCCCATTTATTGATTTTACAAGTCCTATGTTTAATGGTATCTATCTGTTTCTCATGCGAGATATAGATTCTTATAATTTCCTTATATGAACTCATAGAGGCACTTACATCCCCTTCATGAGTTATTATGAACCACAATAATTTTGAAAGTCCTATTTATCCTATTTACCTAGTTCTATTCAAGGAGAATGATGGAGTTCCAATTTTCTCTGTCTCATTAAAATTGATTAATTGAAGAGTTATAAATAATTTCACCTCAAAATTTGTGGTTTATTCTTCCTTCATGGAAACAATTCATATTCATATTATTAAAGATTTTATCCTTGTATACCTTCATGGTGTTAATATCACCTTGTCTTCTCCCTTTTATTCTTCATGGTTAGGATTGAGAATGTTTATAATATTAATTTTGACACTCCTTTTTTATGGTTTTGGTTGTGTATGGTGTGTAATGGTATTAGAAGTATCCTCCTCTTCCTCTATCTCCATGAACCTATTTGTTATTGGATGTTTTTTAGAAACATATGTTTATGTGGAAATTTATATTACCAATACAAACTAATCCACTTAGATGACACTCACTTCATATGAAAGAGCGGTGTAAAAATATTTTATATGTGTCCACCCATATAGACACTCCACTTTCATCACTTTTATGGTCAAATCATGAATCAGAACAATTTCTCATAATAACACATAAATCAAGATAAAAGTCATTCAAACATTATAAATGATCTACATAATTTAACATACACATTATAAAACACATTGGTGTTTCCCTGATTAGGGAATACATTACATCAAATCATCTAATTTTTCATCAATATCTTAAAATTTGTCATGTTATTGCAAATGTCTCACTAGGCATAGTAAACTAATTAAAACAAACTTTGCAAATGAGACCTCAAAAGGATAAAATCAACTTAATTAGTTAATTGATTTATTAGGATAATTAAACTTATTATAAAAATGAGGTCATATGGAATGCACATATCATAAATATTTTAAAATCAAAAAATTCCTAATTTCTTCATCAACAATAACTTACCAATTAAAATTTAATAAAATCCTCCTCTTTCCCAAATGAAAATTAAATGAAATTTGTATAGTTTGCAAGGAATAATTTCTTCCACTCCAAGGATGGGGGGTGGGGGGGAACTCTTAAAAGTCATTCCACACTCAATCCTTCCTCTTCCACACTCCATCCTTTAACATTAAATGCCCAACTCCTCTCTAAGGATAATTTCTCAACTACACATCTTGATCTAAGAGCGACAGTCCAAAATCAAAGGAGAAATATATAAATGGAGGATTTATTCTCTATTATAAACAATATTTTTTTCTAAACTTGTACTGCCAAATCTCTAAAAAAAAGCTTCATCAAGTTCTTCAATTTATCAACAAATCATGCATAGCATAAGAGGAAATGTCATCCAAGTGACTTCACAACATTTCCAAAGAACTCAATCACTATATTTGAACCAATCTAAACTTGAATTATAATTATAAATAGACATCCATGATCAAGGTATAATCATTTAATTTTTCCTTCATTTTTTTGTTTTTCACTCCTTAGACCTTGCCTAATTTAAAGACATGCACTTAGGATGTTAGTTTTGTATTATTTTAGTTTGATTTTCATGATTAAAAAAAAAACTAACCTCATTTATAATCATGTGGTTCACATATGGTATGATCTATGGGATTATCACCCCATATTCTCATTTGAAACATCATACCATTCCTCTAATTTGGAAATTATCTCATAATTGTTCTTAATTTCTCTTCTTTTTCTTTTAATTTACCAAATTTGTATTTATAGGTTAATAATGAAAACACTCTACTAATTAACAAGATCATTTCCCATAAATAGAGATATTGACTTGGTTATTAGCAATATCTCTTTTTCTTTATTTTTGTTTTATGTTATTTTTAGGAAATGGTAGAATTGACCTAAAAATTAGTGGAATAGCATTGTAAAAGTGTGGGAATGTTCTTAGGTTTCATTCAAACTATGGTTTTAGAGAAACATTGTAATCTATAATTTAAATGGTAGAAATTACCTATAAATAAATGATATTTACTTGAATATCAAGAGAAATGCATGGGTAACTTCCTGTCTATTCTTCTTGCATTTTATTGATATTGTAATTAGAAATAGTATAATTGATAATACATAGTGAAATACTTTTTATTTTAATTATGACTAAGTTTTTATTAAAATGATGATATCACCCTACTAATAGGTGTAATATCCTTGTCTAATGATAATATCAACCTCCTAATTAGAGGAATAACCAATTTTTGTGTTATGTGTTTTATAGTAGTAGATTGGTAGTATTGATTCCAGAATTGGTGGATTTACCATGCTAAATAGTGGTGTCACCCCATGATAGTTTATTGAGACCTAAAAATAAAAATTCTAACTTCCTCTTGCTTATTAAATACCATAAATCTAAACACTAATAATATTTTATGTGGGTTTTGATTGTAAAATAAGTTGTTATTTCACAAAATAAACACATCTGGCAAACTCATTTTATTTTGGTACTTAAAATGATCCAACATTTAAAATTAATGTACTAAAACATATTTGTGTTTTCATTTCTTGAGTTTTTATTTTGTTTGTTTATTTACGTGTATATTTTTATGTGTATTCTCTCCTCTTTCCCACTTGTGGGATCTTGGGTGATCAAAAGCACATATGTTACTATTACCTTTTCATGAAGTGAAACTAGTGTATGCTCTCTTCTTGCCCACTTGTGTATCTAGAGGATCATAAATGGTGAACCTTACCTTTGTCTTTTGGTTATGTGAAGTATACTTAATCACCATCCATGAGTCCATAGGGAAATATGATAAGGATTTCATCTACCAGCATACATAGGAGCCTCATTTTCTATTTGATTATATAAATTGAGGGTAATTGTCTAAAGAGTATAGTGAAATTACCCATAAATGATTTTTTGAAAGTAAGGGTTTTATCCCTAACACTAAGATATCAAAAATCACCCTCAAAGTTCAATTTTTGGTAGCACCTTACTGAGATCTCATAGCTAAAATGGTTATTAAGGGGCTATACCCTCTCACAAATTGTCTATTATCTATTTTTATTCCATAAAATTTTGAGCCCTACATACCGAGAGGTATGTTGTTGCTTTCACAACACACCCCATTTTTAGTATGAAAATGGAGACCCTCTATTTTCTTTAGAGTTTAGTCTTATACTTTTCTAGAGTTCATTGTGGTTGATTGGTTTAAATATACTTCTTGGAAATCTACTATAGGATTAGTTACAAGTTATTGAATGTATTTTACATTAATGTGTTTGTATATCTTCAGTTTAGTCCAAACTTTTATTTATGAGTGAGTTAGTATTATTACCTAAATTTTTATCAATCTACTAAGTCTTAGTCCATTTATTTATTTGTGTTTGGAAACATATTTTATAGATTAATTTTGTGAAATAAGAATTTGAAATAGATGGGAGGTTATTCTTGTGTTAGTCTCATAAAACAAATGAAATGAACACACTAATATCCTAACACCTCTAGCCTAGATATTAGGGATAGCTTAAGTAACAAAAATTAAAAGAAAGCATAACAAAACCTTAAAAGACATAACTCTTTTACCTTCATTTAGAACTCCCAATGGATTTTTTTAATGTTTTTTTCATCTTGTACATCAATAATGGAGGTTTATTTCCTCCTCCCCTTCACACATTATCTTGTGATTTCTTGGATTAAGATTTGAGCATGATAACACTACTTGCTAGGCATTTAGGAATAATAACACTGCATCAAAGATATTATCGAATATATTTGTGCTTAATAATTTCATACCAAAAATATATTTAAAACAAATATGCATAGCCTTGTATTTATATATTTTATAATTAACTCTCACCCAAGGTGAGTAAAGGTTGAGGATAGGCTTGGAATGGGTTCAAACTAAACCTAGGTGAGTTAAAACTAACTTTCGTTGAGTTAATAGTTTTCAAATAATTATGATTTGAAATTAATAGGCATGGCTCTCAAATTAGATATTTTAGGATATTTTCAAAGAGATTTAAAACTCATAAATGTAATGATGAAAGGCTAGGATATTTTAAATTTTTGAATTTACTTTTTTAGAAATTCATTAATAATAAATGGATGATTCAAGTAGGCATTTAATATTGTTCATTTTTTTAATTGATTTATATTAACCTTTTATCTATTTTAATATTTTATAAAGTGATTAAGTTCCCTAATTAATAAGTTCATAGGCCAAATTAATAGCTGTGATGTCGTAAGGTGATTAGGGATGAATTTGTGAGAGGTTATTATTAAATAAGATAGAATAACTAAGTTAGGGATGTCTCAACATGATCTTAATATTTTATTAATTATGTTAAATTAAATTTATAAATTTTAGTGATTCTTACTCTTATTTTTTAATGGTTGGTAGGAATAAATCTAAATTCTAGTCAAAAGCTAGTTGTGGCTAGTTTTAGGTGTCTACAGTTTCCCCTGTTTGGGAAGATGTTGTAATCTATAGGCATAGTAACATCTTATAAAAAAATGAAAAAGGAAATTAATAATTAAAGAGTATAATGATTAATTAATAAGTTATAAATAATTTTTGGGAATCCTATAATGATTCCCCCTCAAAGGAGTGCCCAACACATATGATTGATGGATGATCCCTTGAAAAGAATCAAGAATAAAAATGGAATTAATCCATGGGTGAGATTAATATAATAGAGATAATTCTTGAATTAATTTGATTTAAAAATTAATTATTTGACCAAATTTGGTTATAATCAATAACAAAGGTTGAGACACTAATTTGCTCAAAGGTGGTTATAATCAATGACACAGGTATATGCCCTAGTAGAGTTGATGAGTCAAAATAATGATTTACCAATAGGAAGTTATAATTAGTAAAATGACTTAGATTGAATAATTATTTGTAATTGTGCCTTGATAGGGTAGATACATAATCATAACTCAAGGATATGATGTATTACATAGATTAAAGATAAATGGGTTCAAATGTAAATGTGATTATCTAGTGATTGAAGAATCCACAAACAACCAGGCACACAAGGATGTAAAAAGTGATGAAATATATGATTAAAAGAATAAGAGTTGATAAATATGAATGATTTGGTTGTACCTAACAATGCATAGATGTGATTCTGTATTAGCATTGATACAACTAGAATGGTAAATGGGTTGATTTGATCATGGAGGGTGGGAAGATTTACTAAGGTTACCAAGTAGATGTTTCTACAGCTCCATTAATTTTAATATATATTGATATAATTTTTGTTTTATCACATGATGGTATGCATAATTATATATAAAACCATGATAACATATCTATAATATTCATAAGGACCAATTCCCAATCCAATAAATAATTAAAAATAATGCATCAATGATAAAAACCATGATGATAGTGTTGATGTATGAATATGGATAGACTCAAGATAATGCAAAAGGAATAACATAATGAACACATATATATTTAGTCAAGGCATAATAACAAAATAAAAAATATATACAAACAAATAAACAAACAAATAACTAAGTAAACAAACACAAAAATCTTGAAAGTAAAAGTAATAAAAATCATCATGTCATTAACCAAGTCAATATCTATGTGTGAATGCTCAATGGAATGAAAAATGGATGGTTCTACCAAGCAAAGATACATGAAAATTGAAGGTCACACCTCAAATTATAGTGGAATGGATTAGAACTAATAATGTATTTACCTTAGTGGGGTAGATAAAAGATGACTAACTAGGTTTAAATAGAACAAATGTTTTTGGAAATTTTTGGGGTATCTCAACTTGTTTTGAAAAGATGCCACTCAAAAAATGGTGAGAGTGTTGTATTAGGCTTCTCAAAAAAAGGTAAGAGTGTATGGAAAAGGGGGATTGAATTAACCTCAACATGAATTGAGCATTGCCTACCTAATCTAATTAGGACCTCAACTCATAGTAGTTTTTCAAACACAAAAGGTAGGTAGATCCAACTAGGTAACAATGAATTCATAAATTGAGGCAAATTTCAAGGTAAATGAGAATAGTAATGGAAATGTGATGCAATAATTCATGGTAAAGGTTTTGTTCCTAAATTTCCCATAGGTAGTTATAATTAGGAAACAATAATGTGGGTTTGTGTTACTAATTTACCCATAGGCATTTATAATTAGTAACACAAGGTGGGATACTAATTTTCCCATAGGTGGTTATAATTAGTGCCACTATTAAAATGTAAATGAATGATAACTTGTCAGATCCACGATCACACTACTTTCATAAACTACCATTTAAACATAGAATTTTGAAACTACTAAAACTGGATCAAAATCCTCTTGTAGAAGTTGTAAGAAAAAAAAAAGAACCAAGATCAAAAGGGTTGGGTAGGGTAGGTAAAAATAAGCTTTGGTCTAATAATGAAGGTATGGTAAAATGGTATAGGGTATGACATAAATAAAAATGTTGATATGGCAATTGGATATAATGGAAAGAGGGTTTCCCCCAAGTAATAAAGTAAATGGTAGGGTATGAAACAAGAAAAATAGGAATGGAAAATGAAAATGGAAAGGAAAATGGCAAGGTATGAAACAATGACAAGGTGAATGGCAGATGGAAAAGGTAAATTAAATGGAAAGTAAAGATAAATGTTTCTAACAAGGTAAATATTTTTTATTGTTCCTATTGATGTGGACATGCATGTCTTGTTTATCATATCATACAACTAGAACAATTAATCATGTAAATTTCTCTCCCATGATTTTTATGAATAGTTTCTATGTCAAGAATCTATTGTAGATTTGGATTTCAAGAATATTGTTGTGATATTCATCGGTCATTGATTCTATTTCCTTCAAATGTTGAGACAAGATGTCTTCATATCCTCTGTAAATGAAAGTACAGATAGGGATGGTAAATATGGATTAAAAATAGATGATAGGTCTAATTTGGTGATGTAAAGGTGGATGATAATGGAATATATAATGGTAAGGAAAAAAATTAGGATTGGGATTTTTAGGGACACATAATGTTGTTGATTCTATATTTGACATAACTTTGGATGTGGTAAGGCCAAAGACTTCTAAATATGCTCTTGATAGGCTCACCAATTTTTTTCTATTTGGGCCTGAGAGTAACTACCATCTGATAATTCTTTAGATTGGAATATGTATTTATGTCATATTTGATAATGTCTTCATCAAGCAGTGAATAACTATTGTGCTCAACTATTGGCTCCTCAAAGAGGTTTTCACCAATGAAGTTATATTGATTGTCCCATAGTTCCTCTAAGAGGTTTTCACATAGGAACATTAACTTTTGAATTTGATTGTCTTCTAAAGCCTTTGAAAAGGTTTCATTATATGATTTTTGATTTTGGAATTTAATTATCTTCTAGAACCTTCAAAAATGTTTAACTAGGAGATTGTTCTTCTTGTTCATATATGTGCTCTTAGCCTCCCTAATATTCTTCAACTAATATGTCACCATGGATGAAATTTAATAAGGTTTAATTCTATCAGTCTCAATCAACACTTATGGGAGGAAGGTCAATATAGTGTCTATACTAGTTGGTGTTAAATCATATGTATCAATAATAGAATGGAAAGACGTAACATAATCGTCATAGAAGATACTAGGATAACTTGTGTTGATGCTGAAGTAATCATCCTCAAAAACCATAGAAGGATCACAAATTTATTTAAATTGACCTATGAGATATGTGTAACCAATGTTTAAACAGCTACAAATGTATTCTAATTTTAAATTTGAGTCTAAGTCAAAGGATTCTAAATCTGATGTTGAGACTAACATTGATTTTACTCCTAATTCTAAATCTGATGTTGATTCAAGAATAAAACCTAACTTCAATTATGATTCTTCATCTGGTTTGGATGTTTATACAATGATGTCTTATTGAATATTTGGTATTGGACATGTAATGACCTATGATGGCATAATGGGATCTATAAAGATTAGTTTGTCAAAGTGAGACTCCTCCATGAGAGGAAAAAGGTCAAAAGACAACTCCATAAAGGTTGGATTGTCAAAATGAGGCTCTTTAAAAATAGGAAAATGGTTAAGATAATGATTTTCTCAAAAGTATTTATAATCATTAAGAAGTGACTTATCAAAGATTGGGTTGTCAGAGTCAAACTCCTTGACAATAGGAGTAGTATCAAAAAGTGATTCATCATAGGTTGACTTGTCAAAAATGGGTGTATAAAAACATCATAGATTGGTTGGTTCTTTTGGTTTTAGTTTATAAGTAGTTATAAAATACCAATTTTGAACACATACTATTCTTAGAATGATTGGCTCTATTGGAGATGTACTGGTTGGATTGGTTTTGGATCAACAATCAGCATAGATTTTCTAAAGCAGGGGATGGTTGGCAATGGGTGAAAAATGGATGGCAGTTGGATAATGGTAGGCTCATCTACAGTGGGATTAACAAAGGTTAATTGTCAACCTAGGATAATAACTATGACTCATCAAGTTGTGATTGCACAACATTATTGAGATAATGAGTTACCATAATTAGAAGGGCCTAGAATTGTAATGGTAGGGTATTGTGAAGCTTGGCTTCTATTGTGATCCAAAGGATGAGGTCTTATAATGGTAATGGTAGGGTGTTATAAAGCTTGTTTTCTCACACAATATAAAGGACAAGGTCTTTTTATGATAATAGTAGATAATTCCAAAGCTTGCTTATTATCACAAGCCAAAGGATGAGGTTTTGGAATGGTAATCCTTGGACATTATGGATCTTAGTTTCTCACATAATCTAAAGGAGTTTTAATGCCATAGGTGGGGGATTAGGTGCCATTAGTCATGAAAGAGTGAACTTGGTCATTTATCAACCCAAAGAAGGTAGCATTGCATGTTGCTCATGAGGATCTTGGCTTCATTCCCTAGATTGAGTATTATAAGGAGGATAAGGATCTGTATCACAAACCACCTCTTCACCATATGGGTATTAAAAAAATTCATCATATGTGACCACATTATCATAGCCTAAATTGTACATGACTCCACTATAAGTATAATGAGACATATCCAAATCAATGATAATATTTATAAGTAAAATATTTCAAAAAAAGGCCTAGAGTTTTACAAACTCTAAAAAATAAGGTCCAAAGGACAATTGGTCCAAACATATTCTAACTTGGTATAAAAAGTGGAACTATATTTCCAAAATGTTTTATGCTAGAACTTGGTATGAAACTATAGTCATACAAAACATGAAATTTAGTAACTTAAATATGGTGAATGACACCCAATCCATAGTGTAGACACCGAAATCATGCCTACTCCCCTAGTCATCCTCCTCATCCTCTCCCCCTTGGTCCCCTTCGTCCCATTTCACTTAACCACTCCTAACCCATGTCTTATTAATTTGAAATAATTATCTTATTTTAAGTTAATAATTCTCTCTCCCTTGCCACCTCACCACCCTAGGATGCCCTTCTTTGGATTCTCTTCATCCCCCATGACCCATTTATGACCCCCATTTCATCCTCTCGCATCCATTTAGCCACCTTCGACCATTTCTTCCTCAGGCTCGCTGACCTGGCAGTTGGAAAAATGGATGAAAGGATATTTTTAGCCTTTTTCTTGCCTTCTAGCTGTCGACGTCGGTCAACTATCGACCGACGTCAGTGATATTACCAGTGTCAGTTGCATTCATAACAATTTTCTACATCTGTTATCTACCCTTCGCCCTTGCTCTTCATCAAACTCTTGAATCTTGCAATCTGATCAATCAATCAGCCAATCTTTCCACTAGATCTCTCACTCTCTCCCTCAGGTACACATAGCAGGCTTCTACACCAGCAAGCACAACAAGGACTCTGCCTCAGCCACTCCACCAGCAACAGGGCCTTCACACTAGCAGCACCAATAATAGGCACAAGTAATCTACAACATTCCTTTTCTAGCAGATATGAGGTAAGTATTTGCTACTATTTTCATTTCAGTATTTCTTTTAATTCATCTGTCATTCAGCCTTCTACCCATTTGCAACCTCTGTTAGCCCAAATCTAAATCCTTATTTCTCTGTCTCCCTATTGCCTCTATCTTCTGTTTGACCATACACTCTATCCATTATCCCTGCAACTCTGCCCAAACCTCTGCACAGACCATTAACCAAAACTAGACTCTCTCAAACCATCCAAATAGCTCAAAAACCTGTCTAGACCCCTTTTTAGACCTGTCTAAAGACCACAGACCCATCCACAGACCATAGACCTGACCAACACTGGACGTAGAGACCACTGCCCCCACCGACGTTAGCAGACTAACCGATGTCAGCAGACCTTGACAACCGACGCCGGTAGTACCACCGATGCCGGCGATTGTGACCAAGCCGACAGCATCATTCAGGTAAGCATTTACTTCCATTTCCTTTTCAGTCTTCAATCATTTTAGTCTTTTATCATTCTAACTCTTATCAGACATTCTTTTATCAATCAGTGGGTTGACATCCCTTAAGGAAGTCATTGTACTTTTGGGATCAAGCTTTTGTTTGGCAACCCACCATCTATCCATCTAACGCCTTCTTTGTCTTAGTCTCTTTCCTTTACAGGTGTCATCCTCCACAACCAAAGAGGAGTTCTCATGACATCTAAATAATGGTGTACACGACTACATCTAGGTACACACAAGCCTTAGACCATTTCTTCTTAGTTTCTTATTTCTCTCTTTGAATGTATAAAGTGAAATCTAGCATAGAAACATTCTGGCACGCCTGGTGGGACCTTAGGGCCTTCCTTAGGTTCCTTTTCTTTCTGTTCATATAGGTGCATTAGGTTTCTCCCTTTTCACCTCTTTCTTCTCTTCTAAAAGACACCATAAGCAGGAATAAAAAGAACCTTTCTTTCTTTTCTTGCATTTCAAACTAGTCAAAAATCATATTCTTCAACCCTTTCTCAACTTGTTTTCATCCGAACTTAACATTTTGACTTGGGGCTTAAAATACATTGCATGTCATTTCTGCTTGCTTGCATTTCTTAGTCCACACCTAGTAATTAATAATCACGTCATGAATTAATTGTAGTCCACTTGATGTTACACAACTGAACCACTTGGACCAAATCAAACATCAAACTTACCTGAGATAAGGCTCGACTGGGATTTCATCCCCTAGCGAATACCTTACCCGTTCCGGTGATCCTACTTGGATTTCATCACCAAGGGAAAATCCCACTCTATTCTCTGGTAGAGTCTAATCTCTAGGGAAAGTATATTTTGGCTAAGTGAGACCAGCTTACCACTGGGCTCGTGAAGTGAGGGGAGCTTGCTCCTTAGCACCAGGCCATGTACGGAACCTAACCCAGACTCTTGAGCGCCTAAACAAACCTGAAACCATCCATAGACTACCTCTTCTAGGACCCATTCTAATAGCCAACCTCCCAAACATCACTTTATGGCATAAGCCAATAGGATTCTAAAAGTTGATTCTTAGGATTTAACGCTTAGGACTTGCTTGTGTTCTTCTATTTTTCTGTTCCCATCTAGTTTTTTTTGAGCTAGTGAGGATGTTCTTCTTCCTTTTCTTTCCAAGAATCTTAAAATTTTCTGAGTTTCTAGAAACCACAGTCACCGGCATCAGCTTTACCACCGACGTCGGCCATCTTCCCTCTCTGGCATTAGTTATCTAATTGACGTCGGCCATTTTTCTCACCGACATCAGTTTTTCAACCAACATCGGTCACTGTCACAATCCCTTTTTCCCAAAATAGCAGCCTAAAACCTTACCCTTTTTCTACCAAAAACCACATTCTGAATTTCTGAAACTAAAAAAACACAGTTTCTAGAACTTAACCCCTCTTGCCTTGAATGGTTTTGATGTGCAATCTAACCAAGGCTCTTCTTGACCATGCTAGCCATCAACCGCTTCCGTCTTCCCCATCCATAACCAGTCCCCTAATGGAGTTCCACTCAGAGACTGAAATAACTCCTACTCGACCGACCCTAACTTAGACCCCCATTATCCTTGAAGGGGACCAAGATTTCAAAATATTCTTAGACCTCAATGTCATAGCCCTCCAAAACTATCTCGCAAGAAACCCAATGTGAGACTTTTCGGGTGAAGCGGAAATGACACTAACACCACCCACTACCCAGCCTTTTGCCTCAACCATTAACCTGACCATGGCCAATACGCAAATTTTGTCCTCCCTATCTATTTTTAGACTGACCTCCATCGGGGTTCCATTACCCCCTCAACCACACGTAATTCAACCAAGTTCTACATCATACCATAACTTGATTATCTCGACCCCTCACACTCTTAGGCCCATAAATGCAAGAGTGTCTACCTCCTCTTTTTCCAATGCCATCATGCAACCATTATTGGTGATATCTAGTCAACTTATGCCTTCTACTTCCATAACCCAACCACCTTTGGCCTCCACTTTTATCCCTGCGACTAGTTACACATATGTTGCACCCCTACAAGCGCAATCGACTACGTCGTAAGCCCCTCTCAATATCTTTCAAGTGCCTTATAACTTAGGAGGCACTCCACCCACCAATCTGTCAATAGACATCATCAAAATGTTGATGGACAAAATGTCCAGTCTCGAGACCTCTATTTTTAGTTCACGCAATGCTCTCTCGTATGATCAAATTTGCAATGATCCCATCCATCCTTCTGTCTCGATCAGACCATATACCAACCAGTGGGAGCTTCCTAAATTTACTCACTTCCAGAGTAAGGAAAACCCACAACAACATTTACGGGCATTTAGACATGCCTGCTATCTTATAGCCCACGATGATGCGTTACTTCTACGTACGTTCCCCATATCACTTTCTGGCCCCACCCTTGACTGGTATAGCTCTCTTACCAGACATTTTATCTTTTCATTCATTCAACTTGCCCAATTATTTCTCGACCACTTTTCTATCAACATCACCAAACAAGTCTTAATCACAGATCTCTACTCCATCAAGCAATTTGATGATGAATCAATAGTCGATTTTGTCACCCGTTAGAGGGGCTTGATCAACCAGCTCTCCTTCTCCTTGCCTCAACCTGAGCTCATTGAGCTCTTTTCTCAAGCATGTGCCAGGCACATCTCTTCTACCTTGTGGATCTAGACATTTTGCACTTTCGATGAAGCTTTCACCATGGCCTAAAATCTCAAACTCCATGCCATTGAAGAGTATAAGGTCAAATTGCATAATACTAACGCAAGAACTACTAACCCTTCTTCTTCCAGACCTTGTTCTTCCCACTCCAAACCCAAAGGAGTGGCCAACACTATGGTCATTAGATCACCATCCTCGACAACAACTAATCAATCTCAACCTTCTACATCCCTAAGCATCACCAAACAATTCCAATAACAGTACATCCAGTGTTCATACACTCCACTTGGAGAATAATACGCTTCCGTTTTGGAAAAACTTGTCAAGTAGGGAGTCCTCAATCTCCCTCCAATCCAACCACCTCAATTTGACCCTTCAAAATCCCTCCCTACATGGTATAGGGAGGCCGACTTCTATCACTTTCATCGCATCCATGGCCATGACATCGACAATTGCCAAACCTTCAAAAACATAGTCCAATACATGATCAAAAAGGGGGATCTTGTTTTGGATAACCTGAATGCCCCACCCAACCAAGACATTGACATCTTCAAGCAACCCTTTCCTAATCATCCACCTACTCAAAGTAATGTCTAGACCTTAACTAATAGCTCCCACGAGCATGACATACACACAATCAACACGATCTCACCTCTTGTCCCTGACCAACCTCCTTCACAGGTGGAAGACCCTTCTTCCCATATTCATCCATCACAAGATGAAGAATCCTCTTCTCCTATTAGTCCTCCATTGACCTCTCTTATATTGGGGGATGCCTTGACCATGCCAACGCCATTAAGCCCACCTCCATCCTTCCTCCCACCAATGGAGGACCCAACCTTGCCTACTACTTAATCGCGAATAGAAGGCACCATCATCCATGCCCTCTGCACTCTTGAGGAGTCACACTCTCTTATTTCTTCTCCACCAAGAGAAGACCCAGTCTCTCCATCCATTTTGATCGAGGAAGACCCAATCATGGTTTCCTCTTGCCTTTTGCCAGAGATTGCTACATCTCACTCACCTCCATCCACATCTGAACCCAAACCCACATCTAACCTCACCTCACATAAAGGTGGCCCTCAACCCAAACCAGTGAAGGCCACTAAACCACACTGGAGGACTCCTCCCCCACCTTCGCCATTACCTTCAATTTTGGGCCTACATCTGTCTACCTTAAGGGGAGTGCTTCCTACTCCCATACCTCACAGAGGCAAGTCACCTCCATTATCTCCTCAACCCATCAGACATATATCTCCTCCAGTCCATCGACCAATGCCTTCTAAACCAAAGTCATCAACCCCCACTGCAACAAAACATCCAGACCCATTAGCAAGCTCTTATGCCTTGCTATTATGGCAATTATTACAATCTTCTCGCATCAATCTCCCGCCTCTCAAACCATATCAATCTCTCAGACCAAAACCCCCTAGTTTGATGACACTCATATTTGTGCATATCATCGCATGCCTACGCACGACACTGAGGATTGGTGTGCCCTCAAGGTTGTCATTCACCAATGTCTAGGGAATGGCACCTTTCTTCATGACCACATTATCAACAAGCCTTCAACACCACCCCACTTATCGACTCTCGGATCAAGACCATCTTGGTTCGACAACTCTAAATTTTGCCACTATCATCACACTCTAGGACATGACATAGAGTCTTGTTGCACTCTCAAAGCTGTCACTTGTCAACATCAGAGAAAGGATACCCTTCTCATCAAGGATCCTCTTGACTACCCCTTTGACAAATCATCAATATTGACCCATATTTCTCATACCTCATCACTTAAATCAGGATCTCCATGTCAGACTATGATCCCTTTGCCACCTTTGACCCCCTTATTTGACATCAACACAGTCAATCTGACCACTAAGCCTCAACCAACCTTGACCAATCTATCAAACATTCTTCCTAGCCGCTGGGGGAATCCAATGCTCATCTAAGCCTCAACCAACCCTTCAACCCAGTCTCAACCAAATATCAATCACTCTTTTAATCTTAAACCTCGACTAAGCCTTAATCAAGCCTCGACCATGTCTCGACCAAACAAGCATCGACCCGACTTCAACCAAACATCAACCCTGACCTTAATCAATTATTCATCCAATCATTGACTAAATACCAACCTTGACCAAATCTTGACCAACCATTCAACCAACCTTTTAATCATGACCTCAACCACACATCAACCAACCCTTCAAACCAATCTCGACCAACCATCGACCAAATATCAACAAATATCAACAAGACATCGACCAATCATCGATCTAGACCTCAACCAGACCTTGATCATGACATTGACCAAGACCTCAACCAAATCTCAACCAAGACATTGACCATACATTCACCCAGACATTGACCATGACTAGACATTGACCATGACATTGACCAGACCATCGACCAGACACTAATCAATCATCAATCATGACCTCGATCAATATTCAACCAAACATTCAACCCAACCTCTTAATCATCGACCATCCAACATCAACACGTGACCAATCTTGAAGAGGCAAATGGGGCAAGTCCACTCCTAATTGCTTCAGACCTTATCATAACACACAAGCATGGCCCAGGGACTTATCAGAACTTGAGCCCTTTTATGCCTTGCATCTATGACCATTCTACTATTAGTTGAGTACTCGATCACTTGACATTTTACTTAAGCTCATCCCTTGAGCAACCCTCTGTCATTGTCATTCCTATTCCTTTCAACCCTGATTCCCAACACTTCGTCAACACTTTTTTGTCAAGCAGTAATGCCTTGTCCTAATAAAAGGGAACCCTTAAGCTTCTAGAGGCTCGTCCATGGCTAAAAACTTCAGTCAATAAAACATGTCAAAATTGGATACCTATCATATCAAAGGTCATAAATTCTAAATGTAGACTACTCCCTCGAAGGACAGCTACATAATTTTTGTATTACTAGACTGCTCCCTTGAAGGACAGCTAGGCCAAGTCACATCAAAAGCATTTAAAGCAAAGTATAGACCACTCCCTCGAAGGATGGCTATGACTAAATATTGCTATAGACAACACTCTTTCTGAAGCTTCCTGCATTGATCAGCTTCACATATATGACCACCAAGCAAAATAACATCCCTACGTGGACTTCCCGCATCGATCAGTCCACCACCAAAAAAAAATGACTGACAAGTTATAAAGTCATGGACATGCCTATAGTCATTATTGGGTCACCTATAAAAGGGGCAAGGTTATTCCTACCACCAAAAAGGGTTACCCCATCCTCTCATATCACTATCCTACTTATCATCCCAGCATACTCAAGGGACTTTGAGCTCACTTAACGATAAGTGATTCGATTACCGCTCTAACACAACCCCTGGTCAAAGATGTGATGCATGAATGGGGGCTCTTTTGTTCTAATAACCTCTATCTATGTTGTCATTCTGGTCCTTGTCAATGAAAGAGCAATATGCCTTTCACTTTCTTTCACACTTTGGTCACATTTAACCAAACCTTTTTTTACCCAACCAAGCCAACCCCCAACATTTTCAGACCAACAACATGACATCATGACAAAACATCATCCTAGTCCATTTCACATAGTTTCTATGGACACCAATACACATGGAAACTATCGACCAGACACAATTTATGTTAAGCATAAACTATTACTTGTTGAAGCATAAATAGACCCAATTCATTTTTAGCATACATCCATCATGAATATGGAAAATTGCTAGGGATGAAAGACCCCTCAACCAATGTTACAGAATACACCATTTGGAAAAGGTTGTAACATCTTTTTCTCCTCATCATTTCGGCACATGACCAAACCAACCTTTCGACCTCTTTGACTCTTCATTCGAACTACATTGGTCTGAGGCCCTAAGACCGGGGCTATGTAGGCAGTGCTCAGATAACATGACATCTGTTGGGGTTAGCTCAACCACCTCTATTTGTTTGTCTCTCTGATGGACAAACCTTCTTTTCTTTGACCATGACCTTGACCTCATCCAAAACCAATCCATGCCTTGACCTCGACCCAGACCATCGACCACTTCATTCCTCCCTTTTAGGGAGAACTACATTGGCCTGAGGCCCTTCACACCAGGGCTATGTAGGCAGCACTTAGATGACATGACATCCTCTGAGGTTATCTCAGCCACATTCTTTTATCCATCCATTCATTCGACCAATCTCGACCTGCCTTGACCAATGACCATTGGAGATCATGCCTATCTCCTCTGACCTTGACCACTTCCAAGGCAACATTGCCTTGGTTGTTTTTGCATGTATGCTACCTCACGATTGGTTAGCAAAATTATGCACAGACTATTTTTGACTCTCACAAGTATAGGATCACAAGCCGGTTGATCCACACTACTTGTGGCATTTTCATGTTTCCAGGAGCACTTCCTGAGCTTGAGATACTTGGAACACGATGACCATTAGAGCTTCAGC
This sequence comes from Torreya grandis, assembly GCA_037957365.1. NCBI lineage: Eukaryota > Viridiplantae > Streptophyta > Pinopsida > Cupressales > Taxaceae > Torreya > Torreya grandis. The sequence continues at coordinate 1,095,646 of JARHVA010003177.1, forward strand.
TTAGATTGAATAACCTGATCAGCTATGACTAATGTTGGGGCCCAGTTACTTCAATTTTGGCACTCCTCAACACTTGACTTGTGACAATTTGACCTGACCATCTCGTGAAGTGGTATACGCGCAATCATGACTTTTATAGTGTTAACACTTCACCCTCACCCCATCTTCATCCACTCTTTGTCAAATTAGCACTCGATTTCAGGTTCCCTTCTCTTGACTCCTACTTTGAGGGGGAAAATCTCATCCATAATCAGGGCAACCAACCTCTTCCTATTTTTGTCTTGCAGTTCACTTGAACAACCAACAAGATGAAATCAATCTCATCCCACACCTGGGGCAATCACCTCCTATTTCTGTCTTGCAGTTCATCCAGACCAACCAACAAGACAAAAAGGGGTAAATGTAGACACTAAAATCGTGCCTACTCCCCTGGTCATCCTCCTCGTCCTCTCCCCCTTGGTCCCCTTTATCCCATTTCACTTAACCACTCCTAACCCATGTCTTATTAATTTGAAATAATTATCTTATTTTAAGTTAATAATTCTCTCTCCCTTGTCACCTCACCACCCTAGGATGCCCTTATTTGGATTCTCTTCATCCCCCCATGACCCATTTATGACCCCCATTTCATCCTCTTGCATCCATTTAGCCACCTTCAACCATTTCTTCCTCGGGCTCGCTGACCTGGCAGTTGGGAAAATGGATGAAAGGATATTTTTAGCCTTTTTCCTACCTTTCAACCACTGACATCGGTCAACTGTAGACTGACGTCAGTGATATTTCCAGCATCAGTTGCATCCATAATGGTTTTTTGCATCCATTATCCACCCTTCGCCCCTGCTCTTCATCAGACTCTTGAATCTTGCAATATGATCAATCAATCGGCCAATCTTTCTACCAGATCTCTCACTCTCTCCCTCAGGTACACACAATAAGCTTCTACACTATCAAGCACAATAGGGACTCTGCCTCAGCCACTCCACCAGCAATAGGGCCTTCACACCAGTAGCACCAACAATAGGCACAAGCAGTCTACAACATTCCTTCTCCAGTAGATATGAGGTAAGTATTTGCTACTATTTTCATTTCAGTATTTCTTTTAATTCATCTATCATTTAGCCTTCTGCCCATTTGTAACCTCTATTAGCCCAGATCTGAATCCTTATTTCTCTATCTCCCTATTGCCTCTATCTTCTGTCTGACCATACACTCTGTCCATTATCCCTACAACTCTGCCCAAACCTCTGCATAGACCATTAACCAAAACTAGACTCTCTCAGACCATCCAAATAGCTCGAAAACCTATCTAAACCCCTTTTTAGACCTGTCTACAGACCACAGACCCATCCACAGACCACAGACTTGACCGACACCAGTCGTAGAGACCACTGCCCCCACTGACATCAACAAACTAACTGATGTTGGTAGACCTTGACAACCGATACCAGTAGTACCACCGACATCGGTGATTGTGACCAAGCTGACAGCATCATTCAGGTAAGCATTTGCTTCCATTTCCTTTTTAGTCTTCAATCATTTTAGTCTTTTATCATTCTACCTTTTTTTAGACATTCTTTTATCAATCAGTGGGTTGACATCCCTTAAGGAAGTCATTATACTTCTGGGATCAAGCTTTTTCTTGGCAACCCACCATCTATCCATCTAACGCCTTCTTTGTCTTAGTCTCTTTCCTTTGCATGTGTCATCCTCCACAACCAAAGATGAGTTCTCACAATGTCTAGATAATAGTGCACACGACTACATCTAGGTACACATAAGCCTTAGACCATTTATTCTTAGTTTCTTATTTCTCTCTTTGAATGTAGAAAGCAAAATCTAGCATAGAAACACATAGGTCCATTTTGCTTGATCTATTAACCCTCTTAGTCATGTTTTCATAGTTTTTGAGTCATCTATAGCCTTCTAGATTAAACCCTTGCTGACCCAAGCTTATCTTTCCATGACAAATCCATCTTCCTAGGTCTCTTACCCTCAGGAAAATAGCATTAAAACTTAGACTACAACCTTGAATCTCAGGGTGTTCTCCAAGTGTAAATTTAGTTCAAATGGTCATATTCTCCTAGATCCTTATCCTAATTCATGTTGGCCTAATGCAAATTCGTTTAGCCTATGATCATTAAATCCCCTATAAAAGGCCATTTAGAAGGGTTGGCACTCATTTACAAGAGAGAAGCAAGAATACAAGAAAGACTACTCAAGCATTATTCCCTATTCTACATACAGCCATTAAATAGTCTTTCAAGCTTATTCAAACCGCTACACTAGTCCCTAGTCATTCCAAGTACACCTAGTTTCATATTTACTTGCATTTTTATCACACTATTGCACTAAACACTACAATGGGAGAACTACATATAATTTGATCCCTCCTTAGATTTTTGGTATGTAGGTATAATGCCCACACATGGGGTGTGAAGTGCATCTAACACATCCTTTACACATTAACCCCTTTTCCCTATTCTCCAAATTTCTATTTAATTGTATAAAAGACACAAGCACATGAATAATCAGTTCTACAAGGAGTTTTACTAATAAAAAGGACCTAAAATTTGGTACAAAGGCTCACATAGATGTTGTGAACAAAACCCAAAAAATCATATCTTTATGAACAGTTTGGGCAATAGTGACAAGACCAGGACTATAGTGTTAGACAATAAGGTGTCTTGTGTTTGGTGGTCCTATCCAATCAAGAAATGAACTATAGATCTTAGTTTGTGATAGTGTCCCAATCCTATACCTCTAGTATCAGACTTTGTCTTAGCCATAACATCCCAGAATAAGCTAAGTCATAATTTCTCTCACTCATTACTATTTTTAGAAAATGCAGAAGTATGACTTGTTTAAATAAATTAGTGTCTTAATTACTACATATGATTTACTAATTTTATCTACTCAGATCCTTTTATTATTTATTAATTAAACATCTAATTTCATAAAAATACTAAATCATTTCGTGAACCTGACTTACTTTAAATTTTGCATAAAAACCCTAGAAACCCTAAGATGAATTCCTAGCTAATTTTTCCCATTAATTTTTGAGTTATTTTCTTGAGTATTAAAATCATAAATTCCTCTCAAATTTTGAAATTTAGTATTAAATTTTAAAATAAATTTATTTCAAACCCTAGTTGCATCAACTAGCTCCCAGTAATTTTCCAATCATTTTCTAAATTTTTAGTAGCATATTAAAATCAAAAAAATCACTTCAAATTTCAAAAATTCATATTAATTTTCAAAAAAAAATCTCAAAACCCTAGTTGCATCTACTAGGTCACATTAAATCAAGCACTTTCCCATAGATTTTTGAATTTTATCTTGCATATTTAACTAAGAATTTCAATTTCAATTTCAAAAATTTATAATATTTTTCACAAAATATTTAAAAAAATCCTTAGTTACATATACTAGCTCCTATTTTGCTTTTTGAGGTATTACCTTACATGTTTTTAGACTTTGTATCCTTTTGATGCAATTTCTAGTTAACTATTTTTAGGATTTTACATTTCTTATATTTAGTATTCTCCTTTTCTTACACTTGGCCTATAACAAATTATTGCAAAAAATTTAAACACTTCTCAAATTGTTTTTGTACTTTAACAATGGCCCAATACACTAGTTTTGATGAAACTGATAAGAGAGAACTTCAAGAACTCTTAACCAAACACCCTAACATGCAAGATGACATTATTAAAATATTAAAAGAGGAACAACAAATAATAATAATTATAAATCTTCTCAAACCATAGAATAACTAGTTAAAAATGACACTATGGGGGCAACTATGTCTCAACAACCCCATATAGCAACCCAACCTACATCTATGCCACTAGTTGTAGCTAGTAAATCCCTATCATCTAATGTGGTAGCCCTTATGCAAGAAATAATATCTCTTCAATCTAAGGTGCTACATATTGGGTAAGGTGCCACTAGACCTAAGCAGGCTTTGGATTCTTTTACTCTTCTATATACACCATTGGTACGTCATATTGCTTCCACGCCCTTGCCACAAAGTTTTGTTCAACCTAAGCTTACTCTTTATGATGGAAAGGTTGATCTAGAGATACATTTGAGAGATTTTCACATAACATGCTTGGATTATGTACCAAATGACTGGCTACTTAAGTTATTTCCATAGAGTCTAAAGGATTATGCTCTATAATGGTTTTATAGTTTATCAAATCAGTCGGTCAATGCATTCAATCCTTTAGCTGACATGTTCCTAGCATATTTCAATATCAACATTGGTGATAAGGTCTCTTATGTAAAAATTTCACAATAGAAACATAAATCAAATGACCATCTCATATACTATGTGTTTTGTTATAAGACCATCTTGGCTAAGATAACTATCCCCATGGCAGATCAGGAGTTATAGGATATTTTCAAATAGAGCCTTCTACTAGCATTACATGAATCTAATATGTTTAAAAGATTCTCTTCCTTCACTAAATTATGTCATACACTAAAGAAAAGAGAAGTAAAACTCATTTCAATGGGCAAACTCAAGTATAAAAGCATCCTAGACACAACAAACAAGAGTAATAGCAAAGTCTCGTACAAGGTCAAAGTTAATGATAACAATAATCAAAAGCAAACAATAGTCAATGTGGCTTCAAAACCCCCTTAGTGTGTGGCTTTATTAGCACTTGCTCTACGTGCAATTACCAATCTACCAGTTTCTCCAACTAGAGTTTTACAATATTTATTCAAATATAACATCATCAATCTCCTTCCTATTTGAGAAGTTCATCCAACAAATCCTCTTGCATAATGATATGATCATCATGCATTTTGTGATTTTCACAAGGCACCAGGTCGCACTAGAAATAGATGTATCAATTTGAAACATAAAATACATGACTTGATAGATGACAACCTAATTGATCTTAGTACTTTAGGTGAGCCTCCATAGGCTAAGCCAACATAGGATAAAGCTTTAAAAATATTCTTAGATCCATTGATATAGCATTCTAAGTAATAAAAATGGGACACATCAGGTGTTCACCACACATACCATTTACATCCTCCACTATTTATATACTAGGTACCCTCAGTTGAGTCACATCCTTTGAGCAGTATAATAGGTGTGTGTGAGTCTAAGGTTCTAACTAGACCTTTGATATCCTTCTCAGATCAAGGGATTATTAAGGATAATTCAAATTATAGTGTACTCTTTATCAGAGCACATATTCATAATCAACCCACTCATAGTGTTCTCATTGATAATGGTTTCAGTGTCAACATGTGTACCATTACATTATTGCAACATTTAGGCTATTCAAATTAGGATGTCACTCTAATAAAAATAGTTATTAATACATTCAATGGTCACATACATAGTTCATTGGGTGAGATTGTACTTCCTCTATAGACTGGGCCAACACATGTGACCACACATTTCACCATAATTCCTAGTGTAGGAGTTTTTGATATGTTCATTGGTCACCCATGGATTTTAAAAATTTTATCAGTACCATCTATAATACATATATGCATGAAATTCATTCATGTTAATAATATTATTAAAGTTGGTGGAGTTCTATATGAGTTACCACTTCTCACTTTAGATGCATCTCCTTTGTAGTCACCATTTCTAGCTTCTCCACTAGTTTTAGTTTCCCCACTAGTTACAGTTCTTCCTTTGGTATATATTTAGATACAATTAAGGTATACATTGTAAATATAGAGGGTTCATACACCTCCACCACTGTGAGATTCTAGATAGCTTCCAACTATAGTATTCACACCCAGATCAGTGTCATTGAGATCTCATACATCTACACATAAAGCACATGTTTAGATTGCTTCTCCTACTGCCATATGGGTCCCTCAAATCCCTATAATTGCATATACTTATTAAAATTATAGAAGGACCCCATAATCAAATTCTACTCTAGAGATTTCATACAATTAAAACACACAATTTTCAAAATCATAGTCTCAACCTTTCCATCATGCTTCACAATCATGTACAATACCTTTGTTAGATATAGGACACCATGATAGGGAGTCTCATCCAAGACTCATCGGTTAGTATCATTTATTCTCAATCTTTATTATACATAGCTTATTTTAAAAATACAAAAATAATATAACATTTCAAAATCCAAATACATTCAAATATATCCAAAAACACAAAAAAATTTCAATTTTATGCATCATTTGTGCTTTACATTACTATTACTATGATAGGACTTACATTTGTTATTTCACACTATTTTTTGTCAATTTATATACATTACCATGCTTCATTTGATCTTCTTTGAGGGTGTGCAGTCACATCTATATCCTTGACTACTTCACTCTACCCATTAATGGGGCATCCTACTACATTTGAGACACACATCGATATACATACCCCCTGAGGGCATCTTCTATATGAATACACCATCTAGGTTATGTCATTCCTAGACTACACACTCCAAATTATCATGTTAATTTACATTACTTACTATCTTACATAAGTTACTATATCAACATTTCACTAGTATCTAAAACTTATGTATCTCTTAGCATATACCTAGTCTTGTAATAACATGTCTTGAATACTTTCACTCTTGCTTTGATTAGTTAGATGAGATTATATCTTTATAGTTATTATATATTATCTCTTCTTACTTAGCATAGATTTTTGGATTGTATTTATATTTCCTCCTTGTTTTCTATGTGTGCCTTAGGACATTTGAGAATGTCCTTTGATTCTATTTATGTTTGTGTACCTTTGGACATTTGCCAATGTCCCTTTCTTTTACTCTTCTACATGCTTATGGCCCTCATTTCAATCTTACTTATTTATATGGTATGTGTATGTGGTATTTGAACATTCCTTGCATGTTTGCTTTACAACATGAATGACATATTCCCATGTCCCTTGTTTGCTTGACCCCTTGGCCACCCTTGTATGTTTCTTGCTTCTCACTTTGTATTCTTGTTTTCAAATTCCATGATCCATATCATGAAATTATCTTTCTCTCTTAGATGCCATGATGGACATCATCTTCCATCCCTCCTTGATAACTAAAAACTAACCCTTTTGATTCTATTTTAGTACTTTACACATTATTTTACATTATTATATCTATTTAGGCATACCCATGTTTATCTAACAATCCATAAATACAAATATTGCTGTATCTTAATATATCTTGTTGATTATCATTGTTATATCATGTATATTTCTATCTTAACACACTTACATGGCTATCTCTTCTAAGGGTAGTCATTGCAGGGTCTTCATTCTTACCCTCAGAAGAGGGTGTAATAAACAAGGGTTTTGTCACAAAGATCAAAGCTCCTAGTGGTCGAAACAATAATTTTTAAAATACTCAAAATGGAATCTAGACAATAGACTAGGTGGATTATAGATATTCTAAAATAGTCATCAGATTTAGCCTTGGACAATAGCACCAAAGTTGAACTGTAGAATTGGATAGCAGGGTGTCCTCTTTTTGGTAATCCTATCTAGATAGAATAAAATAGTTTTTTCTAGAAATAGATAGAAAGGTGATTTTAGTCACAGGTTTGTTAATACAACATAGTCCAAATTTATCATGTTTTAGTACAGTTTTTGCCTAGAGAATCTAGATATAGGGGGCATTATGTGTGACATGATGGCTCTCACTTCCAATTTTAGGTTAGGTAGTTTATATAAACTCCAAATTAGAACTTGTGTTCTAGACATTAATGATTGGAGGCAATGTGTGCATCACATTGACTTTCCTCCTTTTTTGAATTCAATTTATTTTCCAGGCATTTCTCTACAATTGTATGCCTTACTCTATCTATAGATGGTTAGAATCCTTTTTAAAGTATGGATTTTGTACAAGCTTAGCTTCTCAAGTACCTGAGTTGTTAATTTGGCTTCCACATAAACCTATTGCACTAGTTTTGGAGTAGCTTCCATATAAGCCTAATCTCTATCTTTTCAAATAACCAAGACTGGCCTAGTTTATAGCATACATTTGGTTATCCATACCAACATTATCAGATCATATTACATTCATGGGCTTCAAGATCAATTTCATATAACATCTATTCTATAACATTATTACTTCATATTTTCACTTCATAGGGCAATGATGGAGCCAAATGACTAGAGAACCTTTATATTGTTGAGCCACCTATTCAAAGGGATTAGACACATAGTCCAAACATTGACTGACACATGCATGATTCATTAGATTTACTTAGTAGGAAATAATGGAGCCAAAGGGCCTACCTTTTCATTCTTGAACCACTTCTAAGGATTTTAACACTCAACTCCATTAATAATATTACTTTTGGTACAACACACACCTAGCACAATCTAGCATCACAATAAGTTTTGTATTGGTTTGCATACCCAGTGAGGTGTATTTGTTCCTTTATCCTCCTATCTCTTTTACCTAGTTTTTTTACATTCTTATTTTAGATATATTTTATCTAGTAAGGTATGATCTATTTTATGTTTTTCATTATAGATTTTCACTTCACACCATCCTCTCTCTATGCACATCCATCATCACACATCTTCATGAGCTTCACCTTTATAGGTAAGTTCAAGTACACTTTATATTTTTCCTTTATCTTAGTATTTCACTTTGTTACATCACTTAAATAAAAGGGGGGAGGGGGGGAGTTGGGAATATATTCATACTAAATGCAAAATTTGGCTACTTGAGTATGGTGAATAACGCCCAATCCATAGGTCTATTTTTCTTGCTCTCTTGACCCTCTTAGGCATGTTTTCATAGTTTCTTAGTCATCTATAGCCTTCTAAATTAAACCCTTGTTGACATAGGATGATCATTTCATGAAAAATATATCCCCTAGGTCTTCTTCCCTTAGGGAAACAATGCCCAAAGTTGGACTACAGTGTTGAAACTCAGGGTGTCTTATTTTTGGCACTATTGTCCAAGTGCAAATTTAGTTCAAATGGTCATATTCTCCTAGATCATTATCCTAATTCATGTCAACCTAACACAAATTAATTTAACCCATGATCACTAAATCCCATATAAAATTCCATTCAAAGTCCATTTATAAGGGTTAACACTCATTTACAAGAGAGAAACAAGAATACAAGCAAGACTACTCAAGCAGTATTCCTTATTCTCTGTATATAGCCATCCAATAGTCTTTCAAGATTATTCAAACCTCTACACTAGTCCCTAATCATTCTAAGTACATCCAATTTTGCCTTTACTTGCATTTTCATCTCACTATTATACCAATCACTTTAATGGGAGAAATACATATAGCTTAATCCCTCCTTGGAGTATTGGTATGTAGGTAGTGTGCCCACACATAAGGTGTGAAGTGTGTCCAGCATATCCTTTACACACTAACCCATTTTACCTATTTTCCAAAGTTTTATTTAATTACATAGAATACACAAGCACATGAATAATTAGATATATAAATATTTCAATTGAAAATGAGGATGTAAAATTTGGTACATAGGGTCACATAAATGTTATGAATAAAACCTAGAAAAATCATCTCTGTGAGCAGTTTAGACAATACAAACAAAACCAAGACTACAACATCAAAAAAAAGGTTTTATATTTTTTATGATCATGTCCAATCAATAAATTAACTCCAAATCTTAGTTTGTGATAGTGTCCCAATCCTGTTCCTCCACTATCAAACTCTATCTCAGCGATAGCAACCTAGAATAAGCTAAGTCATATTTTCTCACTCATTACTATTTTTAGAAAAGGTAAAAATACAAATTGTTTAAATAAATTAGTGGCTTAATTATTACATATTAGTTATTGATTTTATCTACTTATATCCATTTATTATTTAGGAATTAAACATCTAAATTCCCAAAAATAAAAAAATGAGAAACAATCTAACATCATATGTCTAACATCAAATGTCTCACACAAAAGGTCAATTGGCTAAATAAAAACTAAAATGAAAAACTCTAGGTACAAAGTGTTTTTAAAAATTCTAATATAAATAAATCAAAAAAATTTATGTCTTTCAAAGAAGGCACAAAATTGAGTCTCAAAATAGGCATGTGTTAGGTCTTTTGGAAAAGACACAAAATCTAGACATTTAAACAAAACAAGGTATGAGATTTAATCTAACAAATTTGAAACACTTTACCATAAACTAGGAATTTGGATTTGAACATGAACTTGGTCAATTAGTATAGTTAATATGGAAGATAGTCTATTTCTCCCAAAACTAGGCACAAACAATAGTTTTTAAATTGAATAAAAAATTAGCTAAGTTACACAACCCAAAATAGAAAGATTGATTTTTATGCCCAAAATTACATAAATCATAAGCATAAATAAATAAATGTTTGCATTTTAACTTTTCAAGGATAATTTTAAATTCAAAATTAGAAAATAATGCTTCATTAAACAAACAACAATCTCAACAAGAATGGATGGTATAATGGCACTAGATATAGATCTAAATGACACATGTGACTTTAGTTTTAAATTGGGATTTAGACATAAGGAAAACAAGACTTTGAAATGATTTTGAGAATTGTATTGACATTATAATGCTCTAAATATTGAAAAAATATTTATTTTAAGACTCAAAGTCACAATATTTTGGAGATGTATTAGGTAATGTAATGACACCCTTTTTAATCAAGTGACAAACACAAATGTTTGATAAAAAATACTAAGGCATATGCACGATGTCAAATGGGTAATGTAATGATTATTTAACAAAGGATTGATGTGTAAAAAATACTCATTTTAATGTGGTAATATAAAAAAATATTTTATACTCAAGACCATGAAATAAAGGATAAAATGACACAAACACCTAAGTGTAATGTCCTAAATCCTAAAACTAACACGGTTGCATAATACTATAAAATTCCATCAATATACTAAATTTTGAGAATATTTTAATTATTAATCCAAAAATTAAAAGTGTATAAAAATTAGGGTTTTTAGGCCCCGTCTTATTTCAATAGTTTTTACTATGATATGGAACTTTGGGCTACTCACCTTACATCAATAGTATGTTTACTTCAAGTGGGGTTATTCTAAACTATCATTTTTTGCAAATTTATAGATGGTCTCAAGTGTGGCTAATACTAGAGATTCTCACATTAATTAAATCCATGTTAACCACCTTATTATGAAAAGGTCTTTTCCTTTTCATAACCAATACATATATCACTTGCTCTGTGTATTATGATTTATGAGTTGATCATATGCTCTGAGGGCCATAATCACTAACAGAGGTAGTTTAACCACTCAAACTACATCATAGGGATTCACCATATAAATTTATATATCCCACCATGGATTTAGGTTTAAATTATGTTATAATATGAAAACCCAAGTCAACGTTTCCCTAGACAACCTGTGAGGAGGTGATGACTTCATGTTCACAAGATAAAATGTATGAAAAATAAAAGCAAGTGAAAAGACTTTATGGTTGTTTTGGGGTCACATAAATCATACAAATTTGGGGAGGACCTTAGTGAATTTAATTTCATTATTTTATACTAAAGTGAAAATGGCCAAGAATGAGCATTTTTGGTCACCCAAGTTCCCTAAAGGGGATGGGAGAGAGCATACACGCGTCACTCGATTTTCTAGAAACACATAACTTTCAACAAATGAAAAACTCTTAAGGAGTATGTAACCAAATGTGAAATTCAATTTTAGTGCACCAAAACAAAGTATGTTGTAAAACTTGAGCTACTTTGCATTAGTTGTTTAAAAAAATTACAAAAACTTTAAAAACAACTAAGGCATGAAAAGAAATAAATTCATTTTAAGCACCAAACACAAAGTGTGTAATATTTAACCATGTTTAAATTTTTATTTTTTCACCTTAGGACCTTCAATTTGTTAGATATTTTTCTTACTTAGAATCCCAAAAGTGAGTGATAATACAACATTTTAAAAATAACTCTCAAGTTTCTTGTTTTTTATCTCATAAAGATCAACATTGATATATGTAGGGATCGATGTTGATACACAAAGATTAATGTCAATCCACATAGGGTTAATTGACATTAGTTGATCCACACAAGGATCGATGTTGGATTGATGATGTTTTCTATAATAAAAATACATAAAAAAACAATATGGTTTTCACATAAAGACTACTAGTAAAATGAGCTTAAAACCAAAAATTCTCACTATATCCTTCAAGTAAAAGGCTAGACACAAAATAAAAATAGAAAAAATCAAGTAAACCCTCATTAGTCATGTTTATGTAGTGCTCTACTTTTCACATAGGGACTATGGTCTATTCAATGAATCAACATAAATCTAGTAAAATTGACATCAATTTGAGAGAATTAACATCAGTCTCTATCAAATTTTGAAATAAATTAGCATCAGTTACCTGTAACCTATGAGTTTCTAAAAATAGAAATATGTAAAAAAATGAACTAAAAACTCAAATTTTGAAGATTTTTAAGCATCCATTAATAAAATTAAAAGTAGCATATCATCCTCCTTGGTTGTATGGGATGATTGGGTCCTAAAGGGTGTGCCAACATGTGAACTAGGAATTTGACATATAGGGTAGGTTAGTCTTGTGTTAGTCTCATAAAATAGATTAAATGAACATACTAAGATCCTAACACCTCTAGCTTAGACACTAGGGAGAGCTTAGGTAATAAAAACTAAATGAAAAAACAACCCTTTTACCTTCTTTGGGAGCTCTAAATGGATTACTCAACTTATGCATCAAGAAGTCTTTGACAATGGAGGTTTCTTGGCTCCTTATCTCCTTATCACCTTGGCTTTTGATTGTTTGGATTAACATTTGAGCATGGTAACACTACTTGCTAGGAATTTAGGCATTATAACACTACATTAAAGAGCTTATTGAAGATATTTGGGCATAATAACTTTACACCAAAAATATCTTAAAAACTAATAGGCATGGCCTTATATTTATTTATTTTATAATTAACTCTCATCCAAGGTGAGTTAAGCTTGAGTTTAGGCTTAGAATGGGTCAAACTAAACTTAAGTGAGTTAAAAGAAACTCCAATTAAGTTAATAGTTGTCAAGTAATTATGATTTTTGATTACAAGGAATGGCTCCAAAATTTGATATTTTAAGATATTTTTAAAGATCTTAACAACTCATAAAGGCAATGATGAAAGGCTAGGATATTTTGAATTTTTGAATTTATTTTTTTAGATATTCATTACTTACAAATAGATAATTAAACTAGGCATTTAATATTATTTATTTCATTAATTGATTTATATTAACCTTTTATCACTTTTAATATTTGATCAAGTGAGAAAATGCCCCACTTAATAGTTCCATAGGCCAAAACGATAATTATGATGTTGCAAGGTGATTAGGGATGAATCTGTGAGAATTTATTATTGCATAAGATAGAATACCCCAACTAAGGATGTCTCAACATGATTCTAATCTTTGATAAATGATGCACAAGTAAATTTTGGTAATTTAGTGGTTCTTAGGCTTAATTTACAATGGTTGATAGGAATTAGTCTGAAGTCCAATCGAAAGCCAGTTGTGGCCAATATTAGGTGTCTACACATTTTAGATAATTATGTGCAAATCAGTTAACTTTAAAGTGTTTTCAACCTCTTTTTTTGAATAATTCTCATCTATTTCACCTTTAATTTGAATCTTAATGACTAAATGTTTATAAATTTTTACTTTTAAATTTGGTCACTTTTCATAAAAATGGATGAAATTGGCTTTAGAATCAAGAAAACAACTAAGTCATTGCACAATTTCTAGTTTATACGTAGTCATTTTTCAAATTTTGTCTTAGTTATTTATTTTAAAATAGTTAGTCTTTTTTTTTCAAATAGTTACCTATTTGTTTTCAAATCCTTAGCCATTTATTTTCAAATGCTTAGTTAAATGATTTTCAAACCAATGTTGTTCAATGCCTTTTCATATTATGCCTGTAGGTACCCAAAGAAGTTGGATTTCACACTTTCTGACAAAGAGTAGTCAAAAAAAATTCATGAAAGAGAGTCTATAAAAGGCTTGAAGACTTCATGAAGATTTTTTATGCTCTTTGGAAAAAATGTCAAGAATGAGTCATAACTTTTGTGCAAAAGATCAACAATAGAAGTTGTAAAGAAGATAAAAGTTTGGAATATTTCAAAAAATTTCAAACATTGGTCTTTAGGAAAATTGATTCGATTAGTTAAAAAAATTATGGGGAAATTCTTAAGAGAACAAAAGTTTTAAAGACCAATGCCTAGACATAAATTATGAAAAAAAATTATGATTAAAAGTCATGAAGGTGAAACTAGCAAATATAAGAGTTTCGAATAAAATTCAAGAAGGAAGAGAGCCTAAAGCTCTTCATGATAATTTCATAAGATATTTGAAAAAAAAATTGAAGACTAGTCAAAACATTTATTCTGAAGAAAAGTTTTGAAGACCAATGCCTGAAAAGTTGTGACAACAAAATTTCTAAAGGTTAAATCAAAAGTCAAAAAAGACAAGAACATGGTCAAAAAATTTGTATGAGGGTTTAAAGAAAAAAATTTTGAGGACTTAAATCAAAATTTATGTGGATCATGGAATAATAAAATGGAGTAATCTCAGAGGCATTAAAATATCAATTCAAAGGTTAATACCCCCGTGGTGCTTAGGCCCCAAGGAAAATCCACATGGTGACTCTCTAGAGGACTTGAAAGTAAAAAATCTTAGAGTTATTGACCATTGGCCTGAATTGAAAATATGAGTGACATGTGGTAGTGAAAATCCAAAATCTCAAGATCCTAGGAGGACATATAAATCTTTCATGGAAATGAAGTTGATAATATCAAATGGCAAAGCTAAAACCCATGAATGATGACAAGCTGTCGAGTGTCAAAATGGGGCCCATAAATAAAAACAATCATGAAAAAAGGGAAAAGTAGAGGGAAATCAAGATGTTATAGGTAAAATCACTTGGAGAGGATTTAATTAGTGATGAAAATAATCCAAACTTTAATTCCAATACTTTCAAAACCCTTAATCAGTCATCATAAACATTCATAAAGCATATAAGTCATTCATAACAATGAACAAGAAAGATTTTAAAAACACACAACACATGAATTATGTTGGAAAACCTCATGGGGAATAAAATCCAATCCTAAAAACACATGGACTACTTGTCATAAAATATGAGCACAAATATGAGAAAAACCCAATTCAAAATCTCTAGCTCTACCAATTAGAGCACAATTGATTACTTTCTTATATGCAATTAAACATGGAATTATACCAGAATGATAAAGTAGCTAGAAACTCGAGACAACAAAGAATTTGAGAGACAATACACACTGTATTAAATACTACTAGAAGAAAATACAATAAGGAAGCTGCCACTTCTTCCTCCACCTCAGGCTTGCCACACCTCAAGACCTTCTTCCCTCTCTCTCTTGCTCAACACAACAACTCTAAAGCCTGAGTTGCTATCCCTCCTAGCAAATATAAGAGTTTCGAATAAAATTCAAGAAGGAAGAGAGCCTAAAGCTCTTCATGATAATTTCATAAGTTTTTCGATATTTGGTCTCCTTCTCCAATCTGACCGACGTCGAAACTGCTGATGCCGGTAGCATCCTTTCTCTTGTGTCTACAAATAGTTAAAGCTTTTAGCTCCACACCATAACAATCTCCCACTTGGAGATAAATAGTTGCAACCTGTACCTGTACCTGTACCTAAATAAAAGTTTTGAAGACCAATGCCTAGACAAAAGTTGTGACAACAAAATTTCTAAAGGTTAAATCAAAAGTCATAAAAGACAAGAACATGAATCAAAAAATTTGTATGTCCATCCACTCTCTTCTCTAGGGTTTAAGAGACAAAAATTTTGAGGACTTAAATCAAAATTTATGTGGATACATGGAATAATAAAATGGAGTAATCTCAGAGGCATTAAAATATCAATTCAAAGGTTAATACCCCCATGGTGCTTATGCCCCAAGGAAAATCCACATGGTGACTCTCTAGAGGACTTGAAAGTATGATCATCTGCGAGCTCTTCTTGGATCAAACCTCTATCCATGAAAATCTTAGAGTTATTGACCATTGGCCTAAATTTAAAATATCTGAGTGACATGTGGTAGTGAAAATCCAAAATCTCAAGATCCTAGGAGGACATATAAATATTTCATGGAAATGAAGTTGATAATATCAAATGGCAAAGCTAAAACCCATGAATGATGACAAGCTGTCGAGTGTCAAAATGGGGCCCATAAATAAAAACAATCATGCAAGAAGGGAAAAGTAGAGGGAAATAAATATGTAACCAAACCGTCCCAATAGGTAAAATCACTTGGAGGGGATTTAATTAGTGATGCAATATAATCCAAACTTTAATTCCAATACTTTCAAAACCCTTAATCAGTCATCATAAGCATTCATAAAGCATATAAGTCATTCATAACAATGAACAAGAAAGATGACCTGTTCAAAAAACAATAAAACCGTACACACAACACATGAATTATGTTGGAAAACCTCATGGGGAATAAAACCCACTCTCAATCATAAAAACTCATAGACTACTTGTCATAAAATATGATCACAAATATGAGATCTTTTAGTGAAGCACCCAAGTCGCTTGACATGCAAACACTCGCTTCATAAGGATCACCCACCCCTAAGCATGAATAAGCACCAACTTGTTCTAGATGTTGATCACCCACACATCACCTATGAAAAATAATATCTCTATAACTTTATTTACCTTTCAAGGTGATGGATAAATAATGTATAACACCTCTCTCTCAACCCTTCATACTCTCAATCTTGCACACACAAGCAATGCATCTAAAACACCCTTTTAGATCACTCTAGACTTCTTCACTCATTCTCAATATTCAATCCTGCATCATCTATATTATGAAATTATATTTATGACCTATATTTCATATACACAATACTCAACTTGATTTTCTCTTCAATTCATCCACTAGGTACATTCACTCTCATGTACATTCACCTCTCATAACTCTAGAAACTATTACCTTTGATTTCACTCTTTATAGAGCCTTCATGAATATCATCTTCTTAGTTGACCATAAGATTTTAATTAAACCTTAAGCAATAAATGCAGAAATGAATCAGATAGACAAGTAATTGATATAGCAAGAATAATACAAGAAACCACCCTGAAAACTTGTATTAACAAACTCTTTACAAAAGGAATACAATAAATTCTCAATATCACTAGATCTCTATTCCTCATAGAGCTCTCTCTCTCAAGAACCATAACATCAATGGGTCAATTCTGTACTACCCAATAATTCACACATAACTACTACAATAAGCTAGGAAGATCTAATTCTACATATAGAATTAGGAGACTTGAGCATGCAAGTTAAGCCACTTGAACAAGGGCTTAAAAAAAGTATTCAATAGAGATAGACTACAACTCAAACTCATCATGCATTAATAGCTCCTGGACACGCAGGTAACCGACGTTGGTTCTAGGCTTGTCTGTGACCACCGTCGGCCGACCCTCTACCGATGTCGGCGTCTCTGCAACTGCTCCTGACCGACGTCGGTCGCTCAATATGTCGGTGTCTATGTAGACCTAAAACTGATAATGTATGCTCCTTGGTGAAGCTTTTAGCTCCACACCCTAACATGGGTCACCTTAAGCAGCTATAACTTTCAAATAGGCATTACTAGCCCTTATAGGTCTCATAGAGACCTATTCACCCCTTTAGTAATTCACCAAGAAAATTAGGAACACAAGACCACTATAAAATTCATAGGTCAACACCACATGACCCCTAAGACACCTTCAAGTGATTACATTCATCACTATACTCTTTTTCATAAACACAATCTACTCAAACATTAGTCTTGTATACAAGAACACCATGAATGAGGAAATAGTCAACTTCTAGGCATTTTTTCATACTAAATATGGATTTATCAAACGTAAAAAATCCACAAAAATGATCCTTGTGGAGTATAAAACATTATCCAATAGATAAATCATCATGAAACATGAAAAACTCATCAATAATGTCTTAAACATCCTTCTTGGGCCACTTGCAGAAGATGGTCAAATACACACTCAAGTTTTGAGATCAATAACTACAACTATATGTATATTCAAACTTATAACCATTTTTTATGGATATCGATTGGAGTCCTTTATACTACTATTAAATTCATCATACATCAAAATATATAGCTCAAATAATACAAACTAGTTTTCTTTGTTAATTTGAATATTCAAATTCTAATGGTCACTATGGAATGCAAAAAAATTAGACATGTGTATTAATCTCTTGCCCCTATAAATTACATCAAATACAATACATATATCTCCTTTAAATTTACTTGGTCTTTACTTTTAATCACTATCCATTGATCTTTGATACGTGCTTGTAATATTGTGACACTTGGTGGTGCCGCGTGCCTTCTGTGTATCCTACCATCAGTCTCCATTCTCTTTATTCCACTTGGTAGCCTTACATGCAATATGGGAATATTGACTTTTTGAATTTATTCACTCTATTTATATTATAATAAATTACTATTTTTTTGACACATGTCACCATCACATTCATTCTTAGAATCTTTTGAATTATTGACCTCATGCTCATTGTTAGATCTTCATCTACATGATTGAATGCTCACCATTAGATTCTCATATGCACAATCACCCACATGCTATTTATCCTTGATCCTAAAAATTTGTCTAATTGAGTTATATTTTGAAATTTGGCATCTCTATATAATGCTCACTTGATATTGTAAATTTGGTTAAGTATGGAAACTATGCAATCTCCATGGCAGGCCAACTTTGCACCTTGATATATTTTATTATACACCACCTCTTGACTTAAAATTTGGATCATATAAACTAGGGTCAAAACATAATATATCCAAGTGATCAACTCCTTCTGATACTACCACACATGTGAATGTTGATGTCATCAATTTTTCTACTCATCCTGATTTACCATTATGACTAGGAGAACCTAAACATTCATATGAATGCTATGATGAATTCCTTTCACTTCTACAAGCACTCCAAACACTCATAACACCCTATAGGGTCTATGTAACATTATCACACCATCAATATCTTCCATTAACTACCTATCCAAGCACATACTAAACATCTAAGCATGAACACTAAAGAATACTAAATCACACTTTATCATTGTTATTCTAACACATATGACACTTCATCAACATCCTTGGCCACCTTGAAAACATCATTGAAAACTATCTATAAATATCTCCCTTTTTCATTGATGTCAAAACCAATCATAAATATTCTATTCACACTCTTTCTCTCTCTTCAAGAACTTTCTCACCCTTTGACACAATGATAAAGTGGGTACCAACTGATCCTAAGGGCCTAAAAATACTTTAAGTACAAACAAAAAGAAAGGACCACCTCAAAGAGATGAAACAAACTCCCCCTAACATTGTGCATACCTATATTACCATAAACATCTCAAGCATGCTCCATGAATACACTCTTCTTTGATCATACACTACTCTATGAAGATAAAACATATATAAACACTAAAAAACTACTTGAACTCACCTTAAATAACATTAATAGGGACTTGCCCTTAACCAAAGACCTTATAATTATTAATAGACAAGGAAATGACTCCCAAGCTTTGTCTTAAATACTCAAATGTTGCCTTTGTCAATGCTTTAGTCATAATATCTACAAGTTGTTCTTTTGTAGACATATATTCTAACTTAACACTTTGATTACTCACTTGTTCTCTCAAGAAATGATATCTAATAGGAATGTGTTTAGTTTTTGAGAGCATAAAGAGATTCTTAGAGATACTAATTGCACTATTATTATCACAATAGATAGGACAAGGTCTATGTTGTCTTACCTTATAGTCTTCAAAGGTTTATTTCATCCATATTACCTAAGTAAAATAAGAAGCAATGGCTATATACTCAGCTTCTATAGTTGATAGATATACAAAGGGTTAATTCTTGTTTATCCAAGACACCAAACATTTACCAATGAATAAAATACCACCACTGGTACTCCTCCTACCATCCACACATCCTACCCAATCTGCATCAATCTATGTATTTAGGGTGAATTTTTTGCTCCTAGGGTACCATAAACCATACTCTATTATGCTCTTGAGATACCTCAATATCCTTTTAATTTCTTTCAAGTGATATTCTCTAGGATCATCTTAAAACCTTCCTCCAAGGCCTATTGCTTACATAATATTAGGTTTAGATGTAGTATAGCATAAGATGATTCTAATCATATATCTATACAAAGTATGATCAACTTTTGGTGAGTCATCTTGTTTACTTAACTTACACCCTATGATCATTAGAGTACTTCTTGGCTTACAATCTAACATGTCAAACATACTTAGCATATCCTTGATATATTTTGTCTATGAAATGAATATCCCTACATCAAGTTGGTTAATTTTCAATCCTAAGAATAAGGAAAGTTCTCCCAACATTACCATTTCAAACTCAGTCTTCATATCATCTACAAATTTTCTACTCATATTGTTACTGTCAGAACCAAAAACTATGCCATCAACATAGACCATAACTAGTAATTAATGAGTGCCATCTGTCTTGGTGTATAAATTACTATAAACTACCCCTCTTTTGAAACCTTGAATCAATATATACTTGTCTAATATTCCATACCAAGACCTAGGAGCTTATTTAAGACCATATAAATCCTTCTTTATTTTTCAAACAAATCTTGATTACTTATCATGAAAAAACCTTCAGGTAGCTCAATGTAAACTTATCCATCTAAGTTGTCATTCAAAAATTTAGATTTCACATCCATTTGGTAAAATTTGAAACATGTGAAGCTTGAATAAGATAAGAAGAGTTGAATTTCTTCCATTCTTGTCACATGAAAAAATGTCTCATAAAAGTATATCCCTTCAACTTGAGCATATCCTTTACATACCAATATAGCCTTATTTCTTCTGACCTCTCCTTTCTAATTCATCTTGTTTTTGAATACCCACTTGGTTTCTATTACATTTTTGTCTTTTGGCCTTGGAACCAAATCCCATGTTTTAATATTTACTATTTTATCAAGTTTCTCATCCACTGCATATGTCCAGTTTTCATGTCTGCTCACTCCAAAGATTTTTTTAGGTCTAATATTAGCTAATAGATTAGTGTCTTAGTGATTCTATTTGACCAACATTTTCCTTCTAGTCTATAGACTGGTAGTCAAATTTCTAATAACTTGGGAAATAAGATGATCCTTGTATATTATTTTATAAGGAGCTTTAGTGGTGTATCTTACTTCTTCCTATTCATCATCTAATTGATCAGGTATGCCTTCATTATTTGAAATAGGATTCTCAATAGTGTCATTAATCTATAATCTAGGCTTCTTGATGTCACCTACTTCTTTGACTCTTACATTAAAAATTTCAACAACTTTATGGAGTCTCTTATTGACACATCTCTAAGAAAAACATATGGAGGAATAACCTAAGAAGATGCCTTCATTAGACCTAGAGTCAAATTTACTAAGATTTTATTCATCTCTCTTGATAAAACACTTGCTCCTAAACACTCTAAAGTGTTTGACACTAGCTACCCTATTCTTCCATAGCTCATATGGAGTCTTATCAACATTTATTCTAACTTATCATCTATTCAAAATGTAAATTGATGTATTAGTAGCCTCTTCCCAAAAACCATCTGATAGTTTAGAATCTTGAAGCATGGTTCTAGTCATCCCTTGGAGAGTTCTATTTTTCCTCTCAACTACCCCATTCTTT
This sequence comes from Torreya grandis, assembly GCA_037957365.1. Classification (NCBI taxonomy): domain Eukaryota; kingdom Viridiplantae; phylum Streptophyta; class Pinopsida; order Cupressales; family Taxaceae; genus Torreya; species Torreya grandis. Next base: position 1,117,383 of record JARHVA010003177.1, read on the forward strand.
TGGGGTGTCCTAGCAATAAAAAATTGTCTTCTAATTCCTTATTCATCACAAAAGTAATCAAACTCATAAAACCAAAATTCTTCTCCTCTTTCTACTCTTACACACTTGATTCTTAATCCTTTTTCATTTTCAACAAGAGCTTTGAATGTTTTAAACTTTTCAAAATCTTATAATTTCTCTTTAAGGAAATATATTCAAGTAATCCTAGTGAATTCATAAATTAATAGCATGACGTAGATGTTACCTTGAATTCCTTGAGTATTTGTAGGTCCACATAGATTAGTGTGGACTAACTCTAATGGAACTATGGTGGAATTCTCCTTATATTTGTAGATTATTTTGGTTTGCTTCCCATAAAGGCATGTCTTGCAAAGAGTATGAGGAATCTTAGTAATTTTAGGCATTTACCTAACTATCCCTTTTGAATTGATCCTCACTAAATTGTAAAATTTTAGATGTTTAAGTCTTTTATGCCAAATCTAACTTTCTTCTAATTGTTCATGAATAATTTCTCTCTATTGGATTCACAAAATACATAAAAGTTGTTATTTGCCTTATGAATGTTTGAAACTAATTTTTTATACTTGGCTCTTCTAACTTCACACCCTTTGTTATGAAAAAATAGATTATATCCTTGATTACACATTTGGATAACACATAAGATTGTATTTCAAACCTTCTACATATATAGCATTTTTAGTTCTAGTGTGACCATTATAAAATCTTACAAAACCTTTCCAAACTATATTAGCAAAATTCTTGTCACCAAATCTGACCAAGCCTAAATTTTGCATCTTGAGAAAGAAAAACTTTCTCTTATCTCCTATCATATGACTTGAGCATCCATTGTCTATATACCAATTTTGGTTTTCATCCTCTTAATTATGTAAGATAGTTTGAACAAACATTGATTCTTCCTTTGATAAACTATCTAAATATTGTTACTTCTTTTATTTAATCTTGGATTTGTCTTTCCTAAACCATTTAGTTGGGACAATGACTTGAATGTCCTTTTTCCAAAAATCCTTCTTACATTACTTGGCTGTATGTCCCTATTGATTTCAATTTTAGAATGGAATCTCATTTCTACTTATTAAAGAGTAAGTACAATCCATATATCTGTGACCATATTCATTACAGGTATAACAATATCCATTGAAAATATAAGTATAGTTATTCATGTCAATCATCCCCTTAGCTTGACCATCATTCACCCAAGACTTCTCATCCTTGAAATCTTTTGTAGAGATAAAAAATTTCTTATCTATATACAAAATCATATTTATATGTCATAATTTTACCTTAAAAATCATCCATCCTTTTATTCATGCCTTTATTCATCATTTCCTACAAATTATTTACTATTGATGTTAGTTTATCTATTTATGTCTTCATACCATTAATGCTTCAATTAATCTTATGATACATTGAGGAATTCAGATCTAAATTCTTACTCCCTTTATTTTTCTTTAATATCTTCCTCTAGACATTCATTTACTTTCTTTAGATGTTTGATCTCTGATAAGGCACATACTATTTCACCATGAAGAAATGTTTCATCCTTTTTGTTATTTATTATACCTATGATCACCTTTAATTAGGTAAACTTGAAAATAAGGGATGGCTTTAATACCAATATTTAGAGGTACAATCACTAAGAGGGCGGTGAATCAGTGATGAAGTATAATCCAAACATATATTCCAATACTTTCAAAACCTTTAATTAGTCATCACAAGCATTCATAAAGCATATAATTCATTCATAATAAATCACAAGAAAGATGATGCAAAAACACACTACACAATAATTATGTGGGAAACCCTCATGTGGAATAAAACCCAATATAAAGCCAACAAACACATGGACTACTTCTCTTATAATATGAACATAAACATTATACATTTTAGTGAATCACCCACTTCATAATGAGTACCCATCCCTAAGCATGAATAAGCACCAACTTATTATATATGTTTAGCACTCACATAACACCTATGAAAATAAATGGCTCTATAACTCTAATTGAATTTAAATTTAATGGATAAATAATGTATAACACCTATCTCTCAACCCTTCATACTCTCTCAAGCTTGCACACATAAGCAATGCATCGAAAATACCCTTTTAGATCACTCTAGACTTCTTCACTCATTATCAATATTTAAAGTTGCATGATCACTATTATGACATAACAATTATGACCTAAAATTCATATACATAATCCTCAACCTAATTTTATCTTCAATCCATCCACTAGGCACATTCACTCTCCTCTACATTTTCCTATCAAAACTCTAGAAATCATTAGCTTTGATTTCACTCTTTATAGATCCTTCATGAATATCATCTTCTTGGTTAGTGATAAGACTTGAGTTAACCCTTAAGGCTTATATCACACTAATAAATAGCTAAATATCACCCTCATAGGTCAGCCATAACATCCATGGGTCACCCTTAAGCAGCTACACCTTTAAAATAGGCCTTAGTAGCCTTATAGGTCTCGTAGAAACCTATTCACCCCTTTAGTAATTCATCAAGAAAATTAAAAACACAATGTCACTTTTAAATTCATAGGTCCACACCACATGACCTCTAAAACACGTTCAAGTGATTGCATTCATCACTACACTCCTCTGCATATGCATAATCTACTTAAACATTTGTCTTGTATACAAGAACACAATGAATGAATAAATAGTCAACTTCTAAGCATTTGTTCATACTAAATATGGATCGATAAACTCCTAAAATCCATACATATGGTCCTCACAGAGTCTAAAACATTATCCAATAGATAAATCATTATGAAACATCAAAAACTCATCAATAATGTCTCAAACATCCTTCTTGGGTCACTTGTAGAAGATGGTCAAACACAGCCAATTTTGGAGCTCAATAACTACAATTATATAGATAGTCAAATATTCTAAAAAATTTTTATAGATGAACTTGTATTCCTTTACAAATTTGATTTGTATGTTACTATCAAATTCATCATACCTTAAAAGATACATCTCAAATAATACAGGTTGGTTTTCTTTTGTTAATTTGAATATTCAAATTTCAACGGTCATTGTGTAATGAAAAAAATTTAGACACATGTCTTCATCTCATGCCCCCTAGTAATTAGATCAAATATGCTTTGTATATCTCTTCAAGAGCCACTTGGTCTTTACTTTCAATCACTGGTTGTTGATTTTTTATCTATGCTTCTGGTATTGTGATACTTGGTAGCCCCACATGCCTTCTATGTATTATATTGTTAGTCTCCATTCTCTTTACACCACTTAGCATCCCCACATTAAATATGGGCATATTTACTTGTTGACTTGATTTTCTCTATCGATCTACTGCTAAATCATCATGTTTGTGACACATGTCACCATCACTTACATTCTCAAGATCTTTTGACTTATTGACCTCATGCTCACTGTTAGATTTTCATTTACATGATTGAAAACTCACCATTAGATTCTCATCTACATGATCACCCACATGCCATTAATATTTGATCTAATTGAGATATATTTCAACACTTGATATCCCTACATAATGTTCACTTGATATTGTAATTTGGATAAGTATAGAAATTATGTTATCAACTTGGGATGCCAACTTTTTACCTTGAGATATTTTGTTATACACCACCTCATGACCTAAAAATTAGACCATAAAAAATAGGGAAAAAACTAAATAAACCCATATTACCAACTCCTTTTGATACTACCACATGTGTAAATGTTGACATCATCAATCTACCTACTCAATCTAATTTATGAATATGACTAGGAGAACCTAGACATTCATATGATTGCTCTAATGAATTCCTTTCACTTATATAGGCACTCTAAACACCCCATGAGGTATTTGAAACAAGATCACACCATCAATATCATCCATCAACTACATATCCAATCACATACTAAAGATTCATGCATGAACATTGAAGAATACTGAAGCATACTTTGTCATTGTCATTTTAACACATATGACACTTGATCAACATCTTTAGCCACCTTGAAGACCTCATTGATGAATCTCTAACAGAAGAATTTGCATGGAAGAAACCCATCAGAACTCAGAACACATTAGATCCATATCTAGAAAGGCATGAGACTAATTTTGATGGCCAATATGACCATCAAAATTATCAAGAGGATAAGAATGCACGACACATATAATATGATTTTTATAATCAATTCACATTCTAATGGAATCATGAATAATATAGGAATAGTTAACATTACATGTGCATTGGAATCAAGCACAAATCATAAAATACAAACTCAACCTTAAATAAGTAGGAAAATTGATCGCATAGAATAATGGGTAGCTAATAGTCCTAATTCAATCCCGACTACTTTCAATTTCCAAAATTCAATAAAGGCATGGTTTGAATGCACCAATTTTGGGAATTCATTTAATTTGTCAAACATTTTGAATCACCTACTCAATCACACTCCCTCAACTACATTGATGATTGTTTTAACTACCCCAATTATGGGAGAATTAGAATTTGAAATCAAAATTGCATTTTAACTCCTCGAGCTTGGGTGCCTATATAAGGTCAACTCTTTGATATAATAAAGGTTGGTCCATTTAGCATTGATTAGGTTATGCTTAGGCTAGATCCCTTATGATAGATTATTTAGTGGACCATAAATGCTTGGATTCTCTATAGTTAGCAGACCAAGCATTTTTCATGCTTTCCTATTGTAGTTTTCTTTTTCTTATTGTTATGAGAATGAAATATGTAATTAGAAAGTTGTTAAATATTACCATTACTAAACAATAAGAAACATCTTGATACTTATCTTTTTTGATGTTAAATGTTCATCTTATGCACATTTTTATGGTGGTTATGTTCCTTTCTGCTCATAAAAACTTCTCCCTAAACTCTTGTACTATCCTTTAGCTAGATCTATGATAGGTATCACTCAACTAAGGATTGGTTTATTTGAGATTTGCTAAATCAGATGCTTTAACTTCATCTCTATGGTAGTAGGGTCTTTATTTTATTCTTTTGTACCCTTCCATATTTTTCTCTTTTTTATCAAAGTGTTAGTTTAAGATTAATAATAATCTATCTCTAATGTTTAATTAGGATTTTTTATTGTTGTACATCTTTTTTGAATAAATTAATGGTGGACCAATTGAGTTTGAGAGTGTTTAAAAATTAAGACATCATCTAAATTTAGTTTCATAGCCATGGCCCCTTGAAATGGGTTAGTTCACTTCATCCAACTAAGTGATAAATAGTATACTAAGACTAGGTACATTTAGACCTTAGGGAGGTATTTGCTTCATGGGATATCTCTCCTTTCAATAGAGGCCAAGGATTAACAACCCTAATAGTTGGTCATGTCAAGACACCTCATAACATTTATAGCACTAGAAAGAGGGCCTTATCTAAAACTTAAGTTCCTTTCTAGAAAATTGTAAGCCTTGATCACTTATGTTTCATTTCTTGTCAAGTCTCATGGCCTTAGTATGTCTAAGTGGGAATAGTTACCTAGTAAATATCCCAAAACCCATTAGTGACCTGATTAAGAATCTCAATTCATTTTGATAAAATACACACATAATGGGATTTTGACATTATAATAACACATTCAAGTTTTCAAAGATGCCATCATTAAACTTGTATCTAAGTATGAAGAATTGGTTTGTCACTTATTTCCTTATTATTTCAATAAAGATGCATGTGGCCCATACATTGGACTGCCATATGGGTGTATAACCACATGGAATCCTTTTTTTTAAAAATCCTATTCTAATTAGAGATCTCATCGATCATCATACCCTATACCATGAGTTTGTTACATCCTGTAGGGAACTTTATTAATCTTTATATACTTTCAACCAATCCTTCCTTTAATTAGACATGGGGTTGAAAGACTATTTTATGTAGACTAAGGTGGTACCATTATAGATTTACCTTAGAAAATTATTTCCCCTCAATAATATGTTTGTTCAAAGGGTTCCTTTAGCTCTCACATCCTTAGAATTGACTTATCAAGTATCTTGCACCATTGAATAACAAGCCATGTTTCATGATCAAAATATTGGTTTTTCCTGCCCATTGAGACAATCAAATGTTCATCCATAAAGTCATTCAATATGCTTGCATGTGTGTCATCCCATTGGCCAATTTATGCCTTATAATAATGCATTTCCCCAATAATTACCTCATATGTGATATCAAGTTAACTCCCCTATATTGAATTAAGACCCTGCATTCTCCATTAATGCATTTAACTCTATTAGTCCAATATGTAATCAGGATGTTTTTATTGGTTTTAATAGTCAAGTGTCTTTTGATACTTTTATTAATTATGTGACATTAATTTTAGGGAGTTACCAACATATATTTTATGGGATAACCCTTAAATTTATTAATGATGAGTCTAATTATAACTAAACATCAAATATATTGAGTGACCTAGTAGCACTTGGTCAAATCAGTGATGAGCTACCTACTTATGAGGGTGAATCATAAGTATCTTAAAATTAGCCAGATGATGAACTCAATAGGTTAAAACCACTAGGATATGAGGATACATGTTATGCATCTAAATTATTTTTGTTCTATGTTGGCCCCTCTCTAACTAAAAAACTGATTCAAGATTGTATACAAGTCACTGGTAGCAATATATCTCCTAGCCCATCATTGGAGATGACTATGCTTGAGTAAGAATCCATAGATGAATCAAGTTATCAGCATGAAATAATTAAATTGGATGGAGTCAAAATGTAAGAGTTTCCACTTCTAGATAACCTTGCATTTGTACAAATTGGCATCAACCTAAAGTATGTAGCCAGCGATGAAGGAAGGATATGTGTTGATGCAAATTAAAGTTTAAAGTGTACATATTTAATACATTCCTTTGCATACCTCATCCATATATGATAATTATAGGAGATCATTAACATGGTAGGAACCATTATAATGCCTCTTTGGTAGTAAATATGAAGGCCAAGATGCTTGAAAAACATCTATGTAAATTTAAAAGTAGATGACAAGTTACTCACCTACTAGTTTTCATCAAGAACATGTCATATTTAGGTTGGATCTTTCAATAAATTTGATATGTATGAATACCTATCCCTATCCTCCACTATAATATAATGTATGGGTTGAGATATTTATTAAACCCTATCTCTCATGCTTTTTGTAATCTAGATGTAAACATAATGCAGAATTGTATAGTCGTAGATTACTTAAGTTGCATGAGAATAACATTGAAAAATATTTGTGGGATAGTGTTTTCCATTATAAAGGACAACATAGAATCAAGTAAATTTTCCCTCTACCCTTATCAAAATCTTAGGAAATTATGTGTTTAACTGGTTCAAGCATGCACTTGCTTGAACATTTCTTGTGAATAAGTTTTCATTTTCCTTCCCTATTTTATTTTCTTTTTATTTCCTTCTTACCCATTATTGTTAGTTTAGTTTTGATATTTTTTTTATTTTTTTTAAATTTTGTTCCTCATTGGGTTTTTCCCAACTATTTTTTCCCTATGGTTCCCTTCTTAATCAAAAAAACTAAATAGGGTTTTTTTGTAAAGATAATAGAGGTGGCACTCAAAGAGATTAATTGTAATTTTACTCAAATAACTTGTGTGAACTAATGTTGTTACTTTGTTCATCTCCTAAATTCTAAAGGTCAATTATTCATAATATAAGCTATGGATTTATAATAGCTATTTTCTTATTTGAAGCCATTTATTTCACTTAAATAAATATCTAGATAAAATGTAACATTTCTTTAATTTTGGTTTGTATTAAATTGTCATGGGCTTGATGATTTCCTTTTACTAGTGGCTTGGTCCCCAACCCTCTATGGATGAAAATGAAAAAATCTTATATCAAAATAATTGAGTTAAAACGTAAAATCTAAAATTCTCCTTGAAAGGGTGATATCAACAACCTCCACCATAGGCTTTTTGACATGGTTGGTATTAGAGCAAGGCCTTTAGAAAGGATCAGAGGTATCTCTATTGAGGATATAAATACCTGGATAATAGTATAAAATTTCCCAAACCACTTCCCCCTAAGTTGAATTATAAAATATTTTTCCTTTAGCAATTATGGCATTTTGCAATTCTAAATTACTATATGTGAATGCAAAATAAATGAATACATCACTTAATAACATACATGTGGTTTTATAAATATTGTGGATTAGTATGTCACTTATTCCCATATAATTTAGTGCCTTTAAATTTTAATGTTTTCTATGTGATATCTTGAAGTTAATACTTTTTCTTCTTATGAAATCAAAGATTCAAGATTATTGAAATACTTAAGAGTATCCCCAACAGGAGTTTCCATTTTTTATTACTTACACAACACAACCCATTTTTAATTTGAAAATAGGGACCCTCTTTTTACTTTGAAATCTATTCTTATACCTTTTAGGAGTTCATTTTTTTTATTGGAAAAATTTATCCTTCTTAGAAATCTACTAGATGATTAGTTACAAGTGACTAAATGGGGTTTACTTTAATGTCTTTGTGTTTCTTTAGTTCACTCCAAGATTTTATCCAGAACTGAGTTAGTTTTAAATTATGATTTTACATCAATCTACTAAGTATTAATCTATTTGTTTTATTGTGTTTAAAAACATATTTTATAGCTTTTTTTTATACTATTTCACATTAGGTTTATGCAAATTGCTTAACTTTCCAAAGTTTCCTACCTCTTTTCCTGAACAATTTTTATCTATTTCTACTTTAATTTGAATTTGAATTACTAAATATCTGTAAGATTTTAATTTTTATCTTTATTAATTATCACAAAAATGGATTAAATTAGATTTGGAATCAAGAAAATGAAGAAGACATTGTTTTAGTTTATACTTGGTCATTTTTTTACTTGTACTTTAGTTGTTTATTTTCAAATAGTTATCCATTTATTTTAAAATAGTTAGATGTTTATTTTAAAATAGTTAGTCATTTTTTTTCAAATACTTAGTCATTTATTTTCAAATTCTTAACCATTGGTTTTTTCTAACAAAATTCACTAACTGTGCTTTATCATATTGTGTCTATAGGTAACTAAAAAAGTTAGCCTTCGCACTTTTCAGCAAAAGAGTTTTTGAAAGTGTTGCATGAAGGATAGTCTACAAAAGTCCTAAAGACTTCATGAAGACTATCTAAGTATTTTAATTTTGAGGAAAAATAAAAAGAATAATTCAAAAAAATTAGGTGAAGGCTCAACAACAAAATTCCTGAAGAAGATAAAATTTTGTAAGACTTCGCAATAATTATTCAAGCATTAGTCTTTGGAAATTGTTTATGACTAGTCAAAAATTTTGAAAGGATAAAACTTGTGAATATTGGGTCTCAAAAATGTTTTGAAGACCAATGCATGGATATAAATTATGAACAAAAGTTTCAAACAAAAGTTTTAAGCAAAATTCATGAAGGCAAAATTGGTGAAGCCAAAAGTTTTGAACAAAAGTCACAAAGAAGGAAGAGATCCCAAATCACTTTGTGATAATTTTCTAAGTGTTTTGATCTTTGAAAAAAGTGTTCTGAAGGATATTTAGAATTTATGTTCTAAACAAAAGTTTTGAAGACCAATTCCTAGACATAAGTTGTGACAACATAAGTTTTGAAGGCTAAGGCAAAACTTAAAAAAGATAAGAATATGAGTCAAAATTTTTGCATAAGGGTTAAAAGAAAAAAATTTCAACGACCTAAATTAAAATTCCTGTAGATGCATGGAAGCATGAAATCATGAAATCTTAATGGAATTAAATCTCAATCTAAAGGTTAATACCCCCATTATTTTGAGGCCTCGAGGAAATGCCACATGGTAGATCTTGGAAGGACCCAAAATCACACAAGCTCAAAGCTATTAACCACTTGCATAAATTTTATAGAGTCAAATTATTGATGCATGGTAGTTAAAATCCAAAAACTCAAGTTCTTATGAGGAAATATAGAGGCCACATGGCTATTAAGTTAAAAAAAAAATAAATGGTAGAGCTAAAACCCATCAATGATGATGATCTATCAAGTATCAAAATGGGGCCTACAAAAATAAAATCAGCTACATAGTGAGTGAAAATTAGAGGTAAACTAATAATAACTCACATTTAAATAACCTATTAAATCTAAGAACATGTTATTTCTATATCCAACAAGTCATGAACTAGATTTTTATAGCTCATCTAGCTGTAAAAGCTATTAAGAGGTTGAGAATGGAATTCACATTCAATATGATCTATAGAATCAATTCATAGTCCAATTAAAGAATATATAAGATAAGAATTGTTATCATGGTGTGCACAATGGAATCAAGCATAGAGCATAAAATACAAACTCAGTCTTAAAGAGTCAAGGTAATTTATTATACATAAACATTAGTGAATGATACTTATGATGCAATACCAACTACTTTAGACATACATAATCAATAGAGTCATGGTTCAATTGTGCCAATTTTGGGCATGCCTTTAATCTATTATATATTTTGAGCCACGTACTCAACCACACTCCCCTAAACACATTGATGATTACTACAACTACCCCATTAATGGGTGAATTCAAATTTGAATTTGAATTTGCATTCAAACTCTTCAGGCTTACATGCCTATATAATATTGACTCTTTGATGTAATAAAGGTTGGTCACATTAGGATTGAGGAGATTATGCATAGGCTAGCTCCCTTAGATTAGAGTAGTTTTTGGACCAGACATACTTAGATTCTCCGTAGTTAGTAGACCATCAATTTTTCATTCTTTCTTAGTGTATTTTTTTTTTTTTTGTTATTATGAAAATTAAATTTGTATATGGATAGTTGTTTTAAATATTACCACTGATATTCAACAATAAACATCATGATACTTAGTTTGTTTTATACTCAAATGTTTATATTGTATACATTTTTATGGTGGTTATGTTCCTCTTTGCTCATAACAACTTCTCCCTAGACTATTGCACCATCCTTTAGTTGTATTTGTGTAAAGCATAGCTTTATTAAGGAATAATTTCTAAGAGATTTGTTCAACTAGACATTTCAAATTCATCTCTATGGTAGCAGGGCCTTTCTTTTCTTCTTCCCTAACCTTCTCTCTTTTTTCTCTTGTTTATCAGAGTGTTAGTTTAGGATTAATATAAATATGTCTTTAATGTTTAATCATGATTATTTAATGCCAACCATCATCATTTAACCATTGTTGAATATATTAGTGGTGGACCAATTAAATCTCAAAGTGTTTATAGATTAAGCTATCATCTAGAGTCAATTTTACCAACCATGGCCCATTGAAATGGGATAGTTCGCATCATCCAACTAAGTGAATACTAGTATACCAAGAACTGGTACTTTTAGACCTTAGGGAGTTAGTTTCTTCACATTATCTCCCTCCTTTTTAGGAGAGGTCAGGGATTAACAACCCTTGCCTTTTTGGCTACCATGTTAAGACACCTCAAAAGAAGGTATACCAGGGACCATCTATAAAGCCTTAATAAAACTTAGATCAAGACCACTTAACCATAAATAATTTATAGTTCAAGGGAAACCAACCTTCCCCAAGATCTCACAACATACCCTTTAAATTTATGGTTAAGAGTTTAACATGTCCCCACTTCTTTTGAGGTAAATACATGGGCTACAATCACATTGCACATATGTTATACCACTAAGATATGGCTTGCATTATATGTGTGTCATTTACAACATGTTTTCATATACCTATCATTCATTTTATACCTTACACATCAAAAATATCAAATTATCCCAAGTCTAAACTTTGTCAATACACATTGGTGTGATAAGGCATTACTATACCCAAATTCTGAGTCCTTTTATCCCATCCTAATGTTATGTTATCTGATTGAAATGGTACCTTTTTATATTATATTTTCATGCTACCCATTAGAAAACAAAACAAAATCAAAATCATTTTTAACTAAATCCAATTATAATTTGAATCCAAATCAATCAAACTTTCTAAAATCAATTTAACTCTTCCAAAGTCAAATATATGAAGTCAACTCAAGTCAACTCTTCCAAATTTAAACATTTCAAGTCAACTAAAATAAACCCTTAAAATCAATTCAAACTTTTCAATTCAAATAAGTTCAACATTTCAAATCAAGTCAAACATTCTAAAGTTAAAGTTCAAGTCAAATCAAAATTCCCAACTCAATAATTCTAAGTCAAAAGTGAAAGTTAAACTTTTAAATAGTCAAAGTCAAATTAAATAAAATTTAAAGGTCATCTAAATATTCAACTCAAGTCAAATTAATATAAAATCAAATTCAAACTTTCTAAGATCCAAAATAAAAAATAAAATCAAGTCAAACTTTAAAAAGTCAACTTTTTAAGTCAAACATTGAAATCCAAATCCAAAATCAAGTCAAAATATAATTATTTTTAAAACCCAAGATCAAACATAAAAAATTTCAAAACTTGATTTATAGACACATATCCTTTCATGTAAAGTACTTAACATTCCAAAACGTTGGGTAAATTAAACACAACTTGACTTGAAAATTCTTTTTTGACTTTGACATTTACATTGACAAATTTAAAATAAATGTTCCACATTGACTAAAGAGCATTCCAAAATCACATCAAGGTACAAACTGACTTAAACACACCTTTAAAATCTAAAATTGAAATTTCAATTGATAATTAAAGAAGTTTACAAGCATTCAAATTAAATAAATTTGAACATATTATATTGATTTAATATGAAGATTATTAATTCAAACATGCCTAAATATACATGAAGTGGGGTTTCATACAACCCTAATTATGATGATGAAATATATTATGATCTATTTTAATGTTTCCAAACTACTAAAAACCTAGAGGATGAGGTACATCAACTTGAATGGAACGATGTGCCACTCAAAATAGAGGAAGTACACAACTATGTCTGAATAGAGAAAATACCCCTATAGGCCACTTCTACTCAAGAATAATCTCTTATTCAAAGCCCCACTCAAAACCTAGAATTTTCTAATAAAGGAAAATGGAAACTTGTAAACCCCTCCCAACACATCCAAGTCATTATTACCTAATTGTAGTAAATAGTTAGCATTTAGCTACTTTAGATACCTCCTTAGTTGTTGATATATTTAACAATTCTCCATGTGTGGATAAAATTCCACCACATGAACAAAAAAAAACAATAAGATTCATTAACCAATCCTAAGCAAACACCTCTAGTGGATCCTTTGAAATAATCTAAAAATAATCTGAAATAAATATTCCCTAATCCACATCAAGTATTTTACAATTCCCATCAAGTCCCTTCCAATTCCCAACAAGACCCTTCCAATTCCTAACAAGTCCCTTCTAATTCCAAACAAGTTCCTTTCAGTTCTTGATAAGTCCCTTCTAGTTCCTAACAAATCCCTTCTAATTAAAAAAAATCCATTCCCATTCCCTTATAATTCCCTTTCAATTCCCAACATAACTCTTCCAATCAACAACAAACTGTGACCAATCCATAACTATAAGTTATAAAAAATTCACCTCCATGGAAAATTACAACCAATTCACAAAATCAAGTTACAAATAATCCACTACTTCAACAAGTTGTGACAACCCAACAATTCCCTTCTAATCTAAAATAACAAGTCCCTATTAATACATAACCCACCCCTTATAATTAACAATAAATACTTGTTAATCATCAACAAGTACCCTTCCAATAACAAGTAAATTTCCATTCATGACAAGTCCTTATCTATCAAAAAAATTCCTCCATAATGATAATAGATTACCCCAATTTAATAATATATTTCTTATCAACTTACAAATACAAGTCAGTAACAAGTGTCCTATCAGTAGTACAATCTAGATTATAAGGTGAACAACCCTAGTATCTCAACATAAAGGGTACCCATTACAACATATTTCAATCCAAATCCTCATATTTATCAAATTCAAGCCAATATACCCTTATACTTAGTAGCATACACCTCTTACATGCCAAAATGTTCTTTCTCTTCAAGAATGGTAAGAGATAAAAGATGTTGTTTTTAGACTGCAAGTAGGTGATAATAATAATAATAATAATAATAATAATAATAATAATAATAATAATAATAATAATAATAAGTACATGTTTGATGAGATATGACCCTATCCATTTGATATGAATTTATTTCAAGTACCTTTCCCATCTCACTTTGAGGCACCCAAATTTGATAAATACATTGGAAAAGGTGACCCCTGAGAGTACCTAAAATAATTATTTGTAGTTTGTCAAGAAATAGCTTATAGAAATATTTATCTACTTCACTTATTTCCACCTAACTTATGTGAAAGAGCCTTTGAATGGTTTCTTCATGTACCAAATGGATCTGTCAGCACTTTTGATCATCTATTTTAGAAATATGTTAAACACTTCTCATGTAACATAGAACACAAGTTGATCATGGCTGAATTATGTAATGTCAAACAACGGGTTGAGGAAATTTTGGCCATTAGTTTCCACACAACCTTTAAAACATGTACTTAGAAAACATATTCACTTCCAATCTTAATGCATAGGTATCTCACAATATAATAATTCATTATGATAACACATTTGAAGTGATTAGACACAATGGGGTGCAAATTTAAAAGGCTCTTATAGGCAAGAGCTTGGTTAATATTTATCCTCAAAGTCAAGCACAACCTCAAGCCCTAATGCAAGCACAAACAAGCATGAATGAGAAACTAGTTATATTAAATATAAATAATGTTTTAAGCAATGGATTGATTGAATCCATTCATGTGAAAATGGTGCAACCACCACCTATCTAAAATACTCCACCTACTCAATCCATTACATTAAAAATACCACCTCCACGAAGGATTTAGTATCAAAAAATATTTTTCTCTAACTTTGTTGATCCCATAATGGTTTTATTCCAAAATATGGTTGTAATAAACATGGTCATTTGGCCAAATACAAATCCTTTTTATGAACACAAACCAAATCCCACAACCAAAGGCTGCATGATATATAGACAATGAATATTATGATTACCATCATGTTAAAGGCCATAAAAATGATAGGTGTATGCAACTCAGCCACTTCATCCAAGACTTGATTGAACACTATAAAATTAAACTAGATAATATTGCTTCTAATTAAAATAAAAACATGGGTATATATAAAGACCTATTTCTTAAACATAATTATAATAATAAATTTCAACTAAAAAATTAGAATCAAAATAACTATCCTTTGAATAATCAAAGTTAGAATCATGGCCAAAATCAAAATTAGAATAATCATAATTGGGTTTAAGATTCCTAAACCAACCAAATTGGCTACCATAATGTCTCATACAAATATGACAATGTTATGGTCTATATTACTATAAATTGTGTCCAATAGTAAGATCAGTCCTTGTCTATCATCTAACACCACTCAACATGTTTCTCCTTCCATTCTAGGACCTCCCCCTTTACATCCTAGTGACCCCCTTCTGAATCAATATTGTATTATTGCAACTCAATGTCCACTTGTTACCATTATAAGTCTTTCATCTCCTCCTTCTAATTCAAGTAATCATCTTCCTAATTAAATTTGTATTATTTTAACTTGATGTTCATAGGTTACATTTAAAGGTCCTTCATTTTCTCCAAACAATAATCCATTCCAAGACCCTTTTCCTTCAAAGTCCAAAATACCTTCTTCTTCCACTGAGAAGTAGTATGATCTTATGGAACAATTAAACAAGACACTGACACAAATTTATATTATGCATTTTTTTGTTCATATAAAGTACAAAAAAAAATACTCTACGAACTTTTTGATAATCCAAGGTTCCAAATGACACTGATCATGCCACTTACAATCACTTGTGGGGAATTTATCCCTAGTTTAACATCTAAAATTTGACCAAATGAAATGTCATCCCTTATTCCATTCCATAACAACCCCCTTTATGTTAAATTATCCATTTACCATCACAAGATCAAGCAAATTCTCATAGATAATGATTTAGTTTTAAACATTGCCTCATTGAAATTGGTCAAACATTTGGGCTACACTTTAATAGATGTATAGCCATATACCATCACTATTAAGGCATATGACAATGCAAAAAGAGAATCATAGGGTATGATGTACTTTTTTATCCTTATTGGTCTTATCCTTTATGATAACCTTTACCATGTCATTGATCTTGAACTATTGTAAAATTTGATTCTTGGCTAACATTGGATCCATGAAGTATGTGTAGCCCCTTATATATTAAATTAATGTCTAAAACTCCCCCATTTTGGATTGTAAGTTACTATTTCTAGTGATTTGAATCCATATTAATACTATAAACATTTAGAAGTTGAATATGGATAGTACACCTATTATCCTTGCACTAACCATGCACTTAAAAATTACAAGAATGTAGCTCTTGAATATACCAACTCTAATTATATTGATCCAAGTAACCTTAAATCTACTTCTAGGGATCCACCTCAAATTTATTCCCATTTCACAATTGAAGATAATGGTCATGGTGAATATAACATCAAATATGCCTTCCATATTTCCAAATTACATAATTCTCATAAATACCATGGTAAGCCTAAGATTTTTTGGTGTAAAAAGGTTGATTCTAATCCATAGGGACCCCTCTTTTTGTTAAAAAATGTTCATCAAATAAAGAAAATCATAACTCACCTCTTGTTACAAGATCACTAAATATACTATTCCTATCAAAATCATGGAACATCAATATTATAAATGAAAGGGCTTATAGGTAAATTGGTAAGGTATTCTTGAATCTATGTCTGCAACCAAACATAAAGGTACTTGAGGCATTAGATACTAATTGCTTTTGGGTAACCCCTCAGATCTCAAGAGCAGCACAAATTTGGAATCTAACAAAGATGATCCTAATAGTGATGCAAAATAATACTATGGTATCTATGATGAGTTAGCCAAATTGAAATACTTTATTAGCAATATTTCCCTTCATTATGTCAAATTAGTTGATCAAGACTAGAAAAATTATGTCATACCATTGGATGACTTTCAAAATGAAGAAGCAATTTAGGAGTTCATGGGCCATAGGAAGGGTATTTCAATTATAGACCACAATCAAGGATTTAAAATTATGTTGGACCTTACTGCCTACTTTAGAGAGAAGGAAAAATTATTTAGTCAACAAAATAAAAAATAAAATTAAACATAGAGGTCCACTATTGATAACCTCTCTAAGGCACTTATAGACTAGGGTAGAAGTAAAAATAAATATTAATCCCTTGGTGAAAACCTATCTTGAGTGCCAAAATATGGATAACTTTGCTCTCTTACATAGGAGGCACATAGTCCCATAAGATTGTTCAAATATTAGTCTAGAGGAATAAAATATATTTAAATGGTTGGTATAATATTTTCCTTAATAATTTATAGAATGGCCATTACCTTTCATGGGCGATTCTGATTCTTCTTACAAGGGTGAGCCTGATGGCCCACAATCAAATGAAGAATATAAACTTACCTTCGTAACCACTATATTATAGTATGGTTCCATATCACTTGTGGAATAAACCATTGAAGGTAATATTGGTACTGTAGACGATACTAAAAATGTCAATTTTGAGGCATCCCTCACTACAGAGGAATGTGAATTAATCATAATCAATCTTAAGGATTTCATTAACATATTCACATGGTCTTATGTTTATATGCTTGGTCTAGATCCATATTATTTCATATACCATATTGTTGTGCATCTAGATGCTAAGCCTATTAAATAGAAGCTGTAGAAAATGCATATGCGTATTTCCATCTTAGTTAAGAAATATTAGAGAAATTATTGGGAGAAGGATTCATTATACCAATTTATTATTATGAATGTATTTATAATATCATCCCATTAATTAAGAATCCCAATAGTGTTGACCTATGCATATATTTCATAAACATTAACCAGGTATATCCTAAATATTATTTCCAACTACCTAAGTTTAATATGATTGTATACTCAATAGTAGGATATGAAATTATATGCCTAATTGATGGGTATTCAAGGTACAATAATATTAAAATTTCACCAAAATATCAACATAAAACTATATTCAATACTCCATGGGAATATTTTGTAATAAATTTATGTCATTATGCTTCAAAAATGTTAGTGCTACATATCAATGTGTGATTACTATTTGTTCCATGACATGATGTATGATATTGTTGAGGATTATGTTTAATATATTATAGGTAAATCAAGAACATGTGTAATACACCCATATATTCTATAGACAATCTTAGAAAAACTTCATGAATATAAGGTACATTTGAATATGAAGAAATGTTTATTTGGAGTCACTTTAAGAAGAAAAAAATAGGCTTCATTATTTCCCATAGAGGTATTAAATTTGATATTTCCAAGGTTAACTCCACATAAATTGTTCCTCTATCTAATTTCAAACAAATATTTAACCTGCAAGGCAAGATTTATTCTATTCACATATTCATCTCATAGCTTGCCAATCAATGTCATCCCTTTATTCACCTCTTGAGAAGGGCACCACCTTTCAATGGAATATCAGCCGTTAAAAGTCATTTGATAATTTTTAAACTTATTTGGAAAATCCATGAATGTCAATACAAGTAATATCAAATAATCCACTATTTAATTACATTTTAATGATTTAACATGCTTTGGGACCACTTTTGTCCTAGAATGACAATTAAGAAAATAATGTGCAGTATACTATTTGAGCAAAACACTAGTTTTTTATGAATATAATTATACCCCTATTGATAAATCATGTTCAACATTGGTCTTTAAATCCCAAAAATTTCATAATTACATATTAAATAATAATACCATCATCATTACAACATTGGATCCACTCAATTATATTCTCTCCAAATAAGCATTGACTAGTCATATATTCAAGTGGATTATGATATTAACTCAATTTGACAAAGAGTATACTAATTAGAAATCCACCAAAGGGAAATTACTTATATATCAAATTTTTGAGGTACTTATGTTAAATGCATGTCTTTTAAACATCCATTTACCTAATGAATCCATATTTACTCTCGATGAATCATGACAATAGATGCTATATTTTGATAATTTCTTAACATCCCATGGTTTATAAGCAAGAGTTATATTCATTACACCATATAGGGATATCATTCCCAAGGCATTTCAAATCATTTTTCCATTCACCAATAATATTATAGAATATGAGCTACTCATTTCAATAATTCACCTTGTATTGTAATGGAATATTTAATAATTAGTTTTCTATGGATATTCATAATTGATTATCAATCAGTTATAGATTACTATAAAAATGAGATGAAAAGTCTGTGCCCTACAAAGGTATGGTTATGAATCTCAAATAGAAATTTGAGAGCATATAATTTTAGTAAATAGCAAGAGCCAATGATATATCAGTTGATTCCATGGAAACTATTATCTCATTGATATATATGTCTTATAATGTTTGTGAATATCATTTCCTCATTGAAAATCTTCTTGCACTAGATTAAAATTATCCAAACTCAGAAATGGCATGTAATATTATCGATCCTTATCACCCTTAGTACCAAGACATATACATTTGTCTCTAAGATCATATTTTTCCCATTGACTTATCATGCAATCAAATAAATACTTCATCCATAACACATCTTGTTACACTTTAGTTAGTGATAATCTCTTTTATAAAGGCTATGATGGGACAACAATTCATTGTTAGACTTGGGTGAATCTAAATTAACACTTAAATATGTGCACAAAGGGAATTTTAAGGCCCATACTCAAAGATGTTCCTTTATAATAAACTCATTCAAATAGTATATTATTGGCAAATAATGGAATCAAATATATGTACCTATGCCAATAAGTGCCTTACATGTCAAAATCATGATAATTTAATTCATGGTCCTTCATGAGTGCTTCAAATTATCATATCTCCTTCACCACTTTCAACATGGGGACTTAATATCATAGGTAAGATAAACCCCACATATTCAAATGGCCATAAGGATATCCTAACTTTCATTGAGTATTTCACTAAGTGGATTAAGGCAATCCCTCTCACTTACATAATTAGTATGCAGATATATAGATTCATTCTAAATCACCTCATTTTCTATTATGGCATTCATTCTAAAATGATATATGATAATATAAATTCATTTAATAGCAAAGAGGTGAAATCCATCTATACCCAATTCCATATCAAACATACATGGTCAACTCCCTATTACCCTCAAGATAATAGCCAAGTTGAGGTATCTAATAATATAATTGATAAAATTCTTAAGAAGATTGTCAATGATGTTGGTTACGATCAGCATTTTCAATTATTGATTATCTTATGGACTTATATCAATATCCTTATTCCTACATGTATAACACCCTATTCCTTAGTCTTTAACTCTGAATTTATCCTCCCTATTAAGATAAATTTGTATTCCTTACACATTTCATCATAGGATGTCATTGATGATGAAGAGTATATAATAGCCCAGCAACAAGATCTATAACTCTCATTGATGATGAGGAGTATATAGTAGCCTAGTTACAAAATCTAGAACTCTTAGAACAAATAGCCACATTGATCCATTTTAAAGAATATTAGAATTGTTATGTCATAGTTATAAAAAACACATCATTTCTAGAGACATTTTTAGTTGGTGATCTTATGTTAAAAGAGAATAAAAAACACCAATATGGATAGTGAAAATAAAGGAAAATTTGAGCCTAATTGGTTGGTTCCATTAATTATTATCAATAAACTATGGTTCTAGGGCATACAAGTTGGCTACAATAGATGGGTAAGAGTTAGATAAGCCCATGAACATTATGTATCTAAAATGCTTTTATACTTGATTTATTTTAACATTATCTATGAGTGCCCTTTCTTAGGGGCATCCCTTCCATGTCCTTTATCATTCCCCTTGATTACCTTACCCATTCCATATTTAATCCTTGTCTTTTTCATATGTCTTATTAACATCCTTATCATAATTGTGACCTGCATGTATAACATGTTAATTCATAAGGCATTCAATAGGCAGTTCATATTTGGTCATCATCAGCACATCCTTAAAGGTTGAATATCATAACATCTTCGTGATAGGATGCTTTTCATATTTTTTAGTCCTTGAAATAACTTATTTTATCTCTTTCCAATCCTTTTCCCCATTTTTCCTCAACTCTTTTACATCTCAGTTTGTTGTTTCAAGGTTATTTTTAATTTGTTGGGTCATTCCTTTTACATTTGTTTATATTTCATTTTATTTTAATTTCATTATATATATATATATATATCATTCCATAAAACCTAAAAAACATCATAAATTCTAAAAATATTAAAAGTTTGAAAATCATAAATCATAAAATCACAAAACTATATATAAAGACAAAAAAAATTGTTTAGTTTATCATCATTTTTACCATTGGGTTTTAACTCTTACTTTATCACAAGTGGAACTATTTGAGTATGATGTGGATGAATCCCCATTTTCATTCAGACATTTCATAGGTGTGAACATCTTAACTAGTCATGACTTCTCCATCAAATTCACTCAAATCTAATTGTCATTCCAATTATGATCATCTCACACCCCTTGGTGTTTTCATATGTATTATGAGGGTATCTTTCACTAAATCATAACCATTATAATTAACATCATCATTTCTCCATTACACTCCTAATTTCTATGAAAAATTCATCAGCCTTTTGTCCATGATAGAATATGTAGGTAAAACTTACATATATGGGGTATTTTGTGTTTGATCAGTCACTATCATTATTATTCCCATTTTCATCATCCCCCTTATTTGAAAATTTCATTATAGAATTCAACTTTTCCTGACATTATCATGTTTTTATCTATTACACTATTGTCATTTTACTAGCCATTTCTATTGCACTCAGCATTTTATGAGTCACTTCCATATTTCTTATCTATCAGTTTCATCCTAATTATTATCATCATTTTTATCACTCCCATGCTTGGGAAAACTACATCAACCTGACATCCACAATGGACTATGTAGGTGGTATCTAATTGCATGGGGCATCTAGGGTCAAATCGAGCACTTTCTCCTTATTATTCCATTCCCATTTTTTCAAAATTTTGTCACATTGTCCTATACAATGTTTTATAGACTTATGGGCATAAGCAACTCCTTATTACTACATACCTCCAAATATGAATTAATTTTTTTATTATTTTCAATTTTATGTATGTATTTGTGAATTTATTGAGTATTTACTTGTGTGTTTATTTAATTTAATTTATCTTGGTTTAATACATTATGTTTTACACTTAGGTCTTGATATTTTATATCTTGATTTATGGTCATGAACCATTATATTGAAACTAATCCTTGTGAAAATTGAAAATAATTTTATCATGATTTAATTAATAATTATATGCGTAATATCATATGAAAAATTAACCATCAAGTGATTAATTCTTATATATAATTTCATACAAATAAAACCCATCCCATTGAAATATCTATCATCATGGATAAGTGTGTTCACATGCATAATAAAAACATCATCCTATTTTCTATAATCACTACAACACAACTGAACAATGTGGATACAGATATGTTAATCATAATACACATTTATCAATGAGCATGTAAATGAAT
>JARHVA010003177.1:1145000-1217500 GCA_037957365.1 Torreya grandis
TCTATAGGTTTTGAAACATTTTTTAAACATGTCATCCCTTAGGTCTCTATTCCAAGAATAAAATTTAATTTTCAAAGCTCAAAATAATAATCTCACTTATTTCATTATTACATAAGGAAACCTTTAATTTTTTCCTTTAGATCTTAACACTCTTATGAGAACTAAAGATCACTTAGTGGACCTTCCCATTTCTATAATGGTCAAATCTCCCATTAAGGAACTTCCCATTTTTATCATTTCCAAAGCTCCCATGGAGGACCTTCCCATTTATATCATGGATAATGACTCCATAAAATATATTCCCATTTTTGACACCTTTATTTATTCCATGACCACCATTGATAGCAACTCCTTGTGGTGTAAATTTTCTCAATCATAATTTAACATACAATTTTTGACGGCCAAAGATATCTACCATGATCTTCCCATTTTTTATAGCCCTTAGTTTAGCTAAAGTGGTGATGAGGATGATTTCATCATTTTTAACCCACCCTTGGATGAATAATACATATTTTGAATGTGCATTACAACATGAATCATAGGTGATCTCAATCCTAGAAATCATATAACTATTCAGATCTATCTTATAGGTCTAGTTTTAGTTTCAACACTCTTTAAAACATCAATATTTACAAAATCATACATAAAATATTATATTGGTTATGCCAATATAGTAATGTTCCATTTTGTTGTGATTAAAAATTGAATCATCTATGTTGATACATTTTTTTATCAATTTTCTATAACAATAACTATGTCAGTGGTTCAAATATAGATTTATATCACTTTCTTGTCAAAAAATTACATCAGCCACAACCTAGAATGTGTCCATACAGATATAAATCTACATCCTATAAAATCTAACTGCATTAGCCATCACTCATTATGTTTTAATATTATTTTACAATTTATATAATTTAAACATCCTTGTATCAACTATACTAATACAACTATGTTTAGTTTAGATCATCCTAATTATATCAACAGTGTTGATATAGTTATGTTCAATTTAAATCAGCAATGTTGTCTAGTTTATACTATAGAATTATATCAATCAAGCTCATAGTAATATAATATAGGATTAGTATCCTATGAATTAGTTATTTAATTATATGAACCATGTCACTTATCAAACTTAAAAATCTCAACAAGCACACAAACACAACAATCACAATGTCATATAATGAAGTCAAGGGCGACATACACAGGACATTCAAATGTTACATAATCAAATATTTACACATATAAGGCCAAGGTACACATGCAAAGGATGTGAATGATGTTTTAAATAAGGGACATGTTCAAATTTCACACATAAAAAAGGACCAAGCTCCAATATAAATGGTCATGTTTAAATGTCACATATACCAAACAAGATCTCATGGAGATGTTCAAGCAATTATCACACATTGGACAAGGGCCATACACAATAAACAATAAATATGTACTCTATTGTGTATAAGTAAAAACATAAATGTAATATATAATTATAAATTTAATAAACACCATGTATATGTAATAAAATCATATTTTATAAAATACCATATCCATGTACATAATGTAAGATAGAGATGTTTTAAGACATTTGTAAAAGTGTATAGCTCATTAGGATATGATTTATAGAATGATAACATATATAAATATTATAACATTTGAATAAGATTCCACTAGTTTAACAAGGCTAATAGGTAGAGGAAAATATATATTTTAGTCCATGTGAGATCTATATATCCTTCATAACAATCATGCATAATAGTGAAATGCATATGTGATAGAAAAAGAGTATGTTATATACTAATCATTAGATAAAAAACATATGTCAATGATGTAAACTAAATTCTAATCATGTTCAATTCATAATTTTTGAGTTTTATAATATTTTGAATGTTTTTGAATTTTTGACATATTTGAGGTATTTTGTAATCTTTGAAAATTTTCAATTTAGAACAATAGAAGCTAGTGATAACCATGGGTTTAAAAGTATAAGGAAAGAGATATAAATAATCTAAAACATGCGTCAATGTGAATTATACAGTATAAATAATAACATGGCCATGTATGACTAAGATTGACCCAGTGTATATGTGAGTTGTAGCTTTGAAAAAACTATAGGAAATTGAATATATATGTAAAATATTGATTGTACATCCTTACTTCATCAAATGTAAACTTTTAAAATTGTGTAGTATGTATGATAAATATAGAAATGGAAAAGAAACATTTTTCATGTATAATTACTATTTTTTATACTAAAATTGAGTAAAATGTCTAAAAATTGGAAATATTAATTCTTTGTGTACTCAGATTTTGGTTTGTGTGAAAGTTTGAATAGGAAAGGATCAACCACTAAGAGTGGTAATGGTTTTCAATGTTTCCCTTATTTCTTGATTTTGTCATTGTTAGGAAATTAATTTTATTAGTTCAAAATGTAAAAATAGAGAGATAAAAGGAAATATTATGGTATAAAAGACTTGTTTTAGACTATTCATCTGTAAAAAGGTGAAAAAGAAGAGCCAAGAAGCCAAAATGGCAATACGAATCTAGGGCTTAAAATAATAGATCGAATCAATCAAATGACAAAAATAGAATAAATTGATGTAATATTCAAGAGTCTATGTACAATCAATTTTTTTATTTTTAAAACTATTTGAATGTTTTTAAATTGTTTAGAATATTTGAAAATGAAATAACCTAACTAGTGATCCCATCCATCTATTAATCCTAATAATATGTGATAATTGGTATAAGGATTGAATTTCATGAATGGATTATGTTATATGTACATGAATCATAATCATAAAGTACATCAAGTGTTGTAATAAAACTATATCACTCACTACTCATGTAATCCCATGTAGGAGGAGTAGCTCTAGAATATGCAGAATGATGCTAAATATGATAAGGGTTAGTAGAATATTGTGCCAAATGTTGTGTATTTTGAGGAATGTTTTGAGATGTATATAAAAACAATTTGGAATGTGTTACATGTGATTATGATTGTTGAGAATTAGGCAACTTTTTATAATATAATTTTTTTTACATTGGTTACATTTACGCATTTGGCACCCTTTATTTGAATTGATTAAATAGATTATTTTTGCTTAGGTGTAATAACTATAAATGCGTGTTTTTATCACATATATGTATCAATGAGATATTTTGGTGGATGGGGAGGAGGAGATAAAATGCATTTTAGAGGGTACTCATATGTGATTCTTTAAAATGCAACAACTTGATTGCAATGTATGTATTTTAGATATATATGTAAAGTATAAGGTACCACATGAATATTTTTTAACCAAGGGCATCCTTATATCATGTAAAAAACCCTATTTTTTGTTATAAATATAAAATAAGTATATATTATAGTAAATCCCATTTGAAGAGGAAACCCAATGTGTCCTAAATTGGTTTGTTGTTTCCCATTAAATGTCTTTACACTTTTTGATGTTATTTGTATATCATGTTGTGTGTAACAAAATGAATTAAATAATGCATGCATTATTACTTGATCCATTATAAAATATCACACTAAGAATGGTTTGTTTATAAATATAAGATCATATACATAAATCATGAAAATCATAATCATCATACCCTATCTCACTATCACTAAAATCAATCATAGGACATGGTAGATTAATTTGAAAATTGCAGTTCTAATTCCATTTAATGGATGGTCATATGACTAAAGATGTGGATTTGCATTATAATTATGATGCACTATTAAATTATCCTCATCGATATCATTGTTTTGAAATGGTTCAATTAAAAAAAATTGAGTCTTAGTTTCCTTTGTAAGAATGCCTAGCTAAATAACATTTTTTCTATAAGATTTCGAATAAGGTACTTGAGCTTGAAACATATATTGGTAGAATGACAATTGCATCTATAATAATCATAATATGCACCATTTATTAGAATATTTTACTTGAAGTTTCCTCTTTTAAAATTCAAATGGTTGAGGTAAAGTAATAATATTGCATTCAAGTAACTTTTGTATTAATTTTTGAGATGGTCATGGTAACCTAGAGAAATTCCATCTTGGTTCATCTAATAAAATGAGCTTTCTAGAAGGTTGATAAAGGTGAAAGTAAGCTTTGTCTGAAAATATAATGTAACTCACTATATATCAATGTGATATTCATTTTGGTAAGCATAGGCTTATAATGAAGTACATGATAACTTATAAGCTCATTATTTACATTCTTAATATTAACAGTATGTACATAAGAATCCTTTTCATAATTATTAATAGTAAAATGATTAAGAAATTATTTTTTATTAAAAAAATATTTAGACATGCAGCATGAAAATAACCAATATGTTGTTTTGTATCTTCTTTGCCTTCATATAATGGAAGATTATAATCTTTAAATCTTACAAGTAAAGGATATGTTGGAAATATTGTCATTGATGTCAAAGGTCTAGCATTATTGGTGATAAAGGCCCCATTACATTTAATCATGATTGTAATAGATACATCTTAGCTAATGTATGTTAATATTACTGAATATATTTTTTATTGCATATAAGACAAAAGAAGGGCCCATGGAGAAGTCAAAGAGTCACGGGGTAAGGACAAAAGAAGAATGGGATGCATTTTCTCATGAAAATTCATATTGGGGAATTCCAAGAGTCACCAAGTGAAAACAAAAGAGGAAGGGCACAATTTCTCAGCAAAGGGGTTGGTGATCTTGTAGGTTAGTGCTCATAAATTATTGTTGTGTTAATGCTTAGCAAAGGGGTTGGTGCTCACAAATAGTTGTTAGTGTTGGTGCTCAGTAAAGGGGTTGGTGCTCTTGCAAGTTAGTGCTTACAAATATTGTTTGAGTTGGTGCTCATTCATATACTTGAGATTGTTCTCCATGGTTTTTCCCACATTGGGTTTCCATGTTATATCTGGTGTCTCTCTCTATCTTGTGTGATGTTTATTGTTTCAATTTTATTACATATCTTGAATGTTTGGTTAAGTAGAATTTGATTAAGGGAAAGTTATATAAGATATATGATATACTAATTCACCCCCCCTCTTAGTATGTCCCATGCTTAACAATTGGCATCAGATCAGGTTCCATTTGAAAAAATTTACAGCTTGAAGGTAGATTAGGAAAGCATGATGGCTAGATCACATGAAGGATTTTCTAAAAATAATGCACCTTTGTTTGATGGGATGAATTATAATTTTTGGAGCATGAGAATGAATATTTATTTGATGTCCCTTAGATTTGACATATGGCAAGCAGTGGTGGAGGAATATGAAGAGCCACAAACACTTGTAATTACTCCAGTAGAAAAGAAGGCAAGTGAATGTAATGCTAAAGCTTTAAATGCTATTTTATGTGGTTTATGTGAATCTAAATTTGTTAAAGTTATGTAATGTAAATCTGCTCATGAAACTTGGGTAAAACTTGAGAATATTTACAAAGGTGATGGAAAGGTTTAGCAAGCTAAACTTCAAACTTTTAGAAGATAGTTTGAAAGTTTGAAGATGGAAGAAGAATAAGATATAGCAAGTTATCTCTTGAGAGTTGATCAAATAGTAAATCAGATTCAAGGTCTTGGAGAAATGTTGGAAGAGTCAACAATAGTACAAAAGGTTTTGAGATTTCTACCAATGAGATATGATGCAAAGGTTTTGGTAATCGAGGAGATGAAGAATTTAGATAAGCTAAAGATGGATGAGCTTCATGGTAATCTCATGGCATATGAGATGTAGACTAAACAAGATAAACTATCAAAGAGAGAAGTGGCTTTCAAGACATCAAAGAAAGAGAAAGCTAAAATTCAAGAAACATGTGATAGTTCTAGTGATGATGAAGATGACAATGGACCACTTTTTATTCACAATCCAAAAAGGGGAATAGGTAAATATCAAGGAAAATTACCTTTTAAATGTTTTAATCATGGAAATATTGGAAATTTATTATCTAAATTCCCAAATAAGGGTAATGATGATGAAGAAGAAAAGTCTACATACAAGAAGAATTTCAAAGGCAAATCCAAGAAGGGATTTGAGAAGAAGAGCCTGTATTCTAAGGATCCTAGCTCAGTTGAAGATAGTGGATTTAGTGATTCAAAAGAAGAAGAGATTATATTCATGGCCATACATGAAGATGATCAAGAAGAAGAAGAGGAGGAAGCTGAAGTGAATATGGAAGGAAAACTCATTTGTGCCTTAGAAGAGTTAGAAGCTGTTGAGAAGAAGAATTAAAGATTGATGCATCGGATCGAGAAAAATGAAAAGGAGTCAAAGAAAATTATTTATGATCTAACAACACACTTAGAAGAAACCAAGAAGAATGAAGAAGATCTAACATCACAGTTGGAAATAGCAAGAAAATATTGTGGAAGGTATGTTATTGAAATTGCCTCTTTAAAAGAAGATATTGAGAAAGCAGTCAATGATAAAGTAGTTAGTGATTCAAAATTTGAGGATAGCACTAACATGCTAAATAAGATATTGGAAAGTCAAAAAAAAAATTAAAATAAGACAAGGGTCAGATTTGAAAAGAAAAAGAGATATGTTGAGGCTTTTATAAAAGAGGAAATAAAAAGGGGAGAAGTGAAGAATACAGAGGACATTTCAAATAGAGAAGGCTCGAGGGAACAAAGCTACAAAAGGCAATCAGGTCAAAGATATACAAACAGGTCTTATTTTTATGGTTATTGTTTTTATTGTAATGGATATGGTCATAAGAAATTAGAATGTAGAAAAATAGCTAAAAATTTTAGAAATAAGGAAAAGGAAAGTCATGTAGAGTCAAGAAAAAACTACAAATCTTTTGCTCCTCTATCACACTTTGATGAAGAGATCATAGTATGATACAAGTGCAACAACTTTAGACACATAGCTCGGTACTATAGAAGCATGTTTGAGTCAGTCAAAAAGGATTAGAGTTTCAAAGATCCATTAATCAAGAAGGATCAGAGTTTCAAAGATCTATTCATCAAGAAGAAGGTTTAGACATGTTCATGGTAGAAGAAACAACCTAAAGATTCTATGATGGTTTAGACAGCTTTACATGTAAGAAATTAAGATCAACCATGGTTCATTAATAGTGGATGTTTGAGGCATATGATAGGAGACAAGAGTAAATTCAAAACTCTAAAGAAGATCAATGGTGGCACAGTGAAATTTGGAGATAAAACCACTACTAGTATAGTCATAAAAGGTACTTTGAGTTTGGATTATGGTATAACTAAGACTAAGAATGTTTTGTATGTAAAAGGTCTTAAGCGTAACCTATTGAGTGTTAGTCAAATATGTGATCAAGGATACACATTAAAGTTTCATGTAGAAGGTTGTGAGATTAGAAAAAAAGATTCAAATGAGTTGATTGTAGATGCTCAAAGGACAGGCAACAATTTATATGTATTATCAGATATCTTCTCAAAGGCATGATCAAAGGACACATTCAAAGATCTAAAAGAGGAGTTAGGAGTAATTTTTATTACTTTTTGCCATTTATTTTTAGCATCAGTTGAGGGGGAGCTAAGTGTTAGCTCTAGGTAGGCCCTTTACCATTGATGTCAAAGGGGGAGAATAATAGGTATAGGTATAGGTACATGTGCAAAAATTGGTACAAGGAATAGGTACAGTTTGCTATAGTAAAGGGGAGTTACTGTATGTTTTTAGATGATAGTATGTGTAGGTGATAGGTTGTGGTAGTTTCATGATTAAGAAATCCATCAATGACAAAGGGGGAGATTGTTGGAAATATTGTCATTGATGTCAAAAGTCTAGCATTATTGGTGATAAAGGCCTCATTACATTTAATGATGTTTGTAATAGATATATCTTGGCTAATGTATCTTAATATTTATTTAATATTAATTAATATATTTTTGGTTGCATATAAGACAAAAGAAGGGCCCATGGAGAATTCAAAGAGTCAAGAGGTAAAGACAAAAGAAGAATGGGACACATTTTCCCATGAAGAGTCATCTTGGGGAATTCCAAGAGTCACCAAGTGAAGACAAAAGAGAAAGGGTGAAATTTCTCATGAAGGGACACTTTCAGGAATATGAAAAGTCACCAAGATAAAGACAAAAGAGGGAAGGACATTTTTGCTCATGAAGGGTCACCACATGACTTTTCAAAGGCAAGGATATGAAGGGTCATGCAATTTTGACACCATTTTCCATGAGGATTGAAGGGTCACAAAGGGGGAAGGCCAAAGGTCATTTGGAAAGCTATAAATAAGGGCTTGAGAAGCCAATTGTAATTTGGAAGATAGATTTTGATTTGATATTGTAATATCTAGCTTAGAAGAGCAATGCGAGAGATGAGTATGCTTTATATTTGTTATATCTAGCTTAGAAGAGCAAAGGTGAGAGAGGAAAGAGATATTGTAATAAAATATCATTTGTTGAGATATCAACATTAAGAGATAGTTGTGTGGTATACATAAAGGGGTTGGTGCTCCTCTGGATTGGTGCTCACAAATTATTGTTGTGTTGGTGCTCAACAAAGGGGTTGGTGCTCCTATGGGTTGGTGATTGAATTGTTACTATGTTGGTGCTCATGAATAGTTACTGTGTTGGTGCTCAGTAAATGGGTTGGTGCTCTTGTAGGTTGGTGCTCACGAATTGCTGCTATGTTGGTGCTCAGAAAAGGGGTTGGTACTCCTGTGGGTTGGTGCTCAACAAAGGGGTTGGTGTTCCTACAAGTTGGTGCTCAACAAAGGGGTTGGTGCTCCTACAAGTTGGTTCTTGTGAATATTGTTTGAGTTGGTGCTCATTCATATACTTGAGATTGTTCTCTGTGGTTTTTCCCACATCAGGTTTCCACATTATATCTAGTGTGTGTCTCTATCTTTTGTGGTGTTTATTGTTTCATTTTTATTGCATATCTTGAATGTTTGGTTAAGTGGAATTTGATTAAGGCAAAGTTTTATAAGATGTATGATATACTATTTCACCGTCCCTTCTCAGTATATCCCATGCTTAATAGGATATGTTGCAATGTTAGGTGATAATGGATTATGAAGCAAGGCCTTAGAATTCAATGATTAGATAGCTTTTGGTATACCTTGATCTAAATGTAACACCTTAACATGCAAAACTGAAATTATTTACATTATGAATTATGTAATAGGCAAGGTATTTGATGTAGTAAGTGTAGCTATCATCCCTATATATGTCATATAATTAATCAATACATAGTGATATATTGGAAGACCTATGTGTCCCCCAAATCCAAAGGTGTAGATGTAATAATAGTATCAAAATTAGAAGTATAAACACTAAAATAGGTCAAATTTTGGCATAATCAAGTATTCGTGACCAAATTTGAGTGACTACGCCACTAATAAAGTAGTTATATGTGCAAACCACTCTTTGGCTAAGGTTACTTGTGCCATTTTCACTTATTATCATGATACAGGCTCTCCCACTACCATAACCATATTTGATTTAGTATCAGTAGCCTAACCTTACCATTATATCTCTCATGAAATAGTTATTATTAGATTAAACTAGTCATTACTCCCCAATAGACATTTATTTAGGATCTGACATAGTCATTTATATTTATATCTAATAAAATTGCATCCATGATCTCATGGTATGTACCCTCGATAATGGATACCCACCATGTAGTATTAGATATAAATTATCAAAAATCAAATAAATTAAAATTAAAATTAAAATCCTAATATATATAAACTATAAAGTAAATATATCACTAATCACTAGCATGTATATCTATAAACCTATAAAATAAAGTGATAGTAAATATTAGATGCATTTTAGACCTATCTAAGAGTGTCTCTATAATAAAATATCCTATCTACTCTACCCCAAAGGACAAGCTAATCCTCTCAACTTTAAATTGAATAAGATCCCACCCATCTCTCTCACTACACCACTAGCATCTAACTTCTTGATGGCCTTAGACATTTTTAGGTGACCCATAAATCATGTCTATGTGGGCCAACCTCTATCATAGGCACATCAATATCAGACCTAACCTACTCCTTCACCGTTTCCTCTAGATATTCTTGTTGTTGTCTCTTCCTCACCTAAATAACATGATGAGATTTTAACATTGGGTCATATTCTAGTTCTCCTTATCTCCCTGTGCCTTATGGCTATCTAGATTTCCTCACCCAATATGGTGGGACATATATTAGCATCTTTGAGTGTGGATTACCAAACTAACCTATGACCTAGGTACACAAGTGAGTTTCATACCACCATTTTTAGTGGTTTATGACCATTTCATTCCCGTATAATTGTACCTTATATTGTCTTGCATGCCATGAACCTATGATCCCTATAAAGACATCCATATTATATGATATTGCCTCTCGATCTCTAAAGAATTTGAGTATGGACCCACTATATATTATTATAAAGAAACCATCTCCTCACCTAAGGTAGATGGTCCTTGATTTTATATGTAGTATTACTATCTAGTACATAAGGTACAACTCATATATCTAAGATGTAAACAACGTAGCGGGATCCATCATCTATTAAACCCTACTCATCATGCCATAAAATTCATGTACATGTTACACACTTATGGAAACCAGCATGTTATACATTTTACACTACTCTAATGCATACTAACATAAGGATATAATATGTAATGTCATTTCACCACTTAACTTGATACATAGCACACCCATAGTCATTAAATTGATGATGGTCATATTATCATTTGAAACATGTACCCATAGATGTTTTATGGTGTGGGAGGTTTTGTGGTAGGGCACAGAGTGCAAATGTATTATGCAAGGTGAAAAATTATTTGGCACTAAACGTGTAAGTTTTATTTCCCACCTACATGCACAGAGCATCGGTTGTCTTTTCATAATGATGAGAATGTCACAAAAGTGTGAGACCCTTACGCTCCTTGGGATGAGCCTTTAGAGTAGGCCATAGTCCTTCTATTTTCAGTGCACCTAGTCTAGGACCACCATGGAAAATAAAAGACTAGAAATTTAAATATACCACCAATCTAAAATTGAGACTTTGAGGGAAAATAGAGAGAGAAGGTAAGAATTTACTAAAAATTAAAAGGTGATGTGCCAAGAATAGAATGAGAGCTCCTAATACTATGGACATACTATGAATCTTAGATAATAAGTAAATATCACATAGACCATACCATGGAAACTTAAAATGTATAAGTGTTCTACATAGAGGCATGGGAATGCAATGCAACATTAAAATGAAAGACAAATGATCTATAGATAATGTCTATACAAACCTGAATGCACACAAGAAACAACCTATAAGTGAGTTTCAAGTTCCACATAGAGGTGTTAGAGATGGATAGTGGTGAGAGGGGTAGACATTACCCATACAAAAAGGTAAACAAACATAAGTAACACATAGAATGTGAGAATAATAGAGGGAGGTGAACTCAATTCTCATTAAAATTCAATGTCTAGCTAACAAAACTATTATTGGATGGAAAATTTTGGCAACATGAGGTTGCTTAAAAATGTTGACCCTTTTACAATAAAGAACCAAGATTTTATAAGGGAGTAAGCATTTTATAATTAATTCCCCCCTTGGGGTGGAAGATATATTCTTTTCATTTTATTGTGGCACCATATCCATGCCTCTTAAATTTTACCTAGTGATTTGGATCTAAGAGTTGGTGGCAGGATTCTTCTAGATCCACGTGCATGTATAAGAGAAAAATATCTTTGGAATAGTTAGAGAGGTGGAATGTGATCATATTTTGACATCTAACAACTAATTTTACATTTACTCATCCTAATAAGGCCTCAAACACCATTTAAATACATTTTGACTACATATTTATTCTCTGCTACCACTTTTCAACCACTACGTAGGTCTCTCATGAACTACCATGTCATTATTTTACAGCTGATGGAAAGCATTGCCTTTAGCCTTTTTAAAATATTTATGTACTAAGGGATACATAGCTATACTAAATAGTGAGCTACATGTTCATAAAGAGTGCATATATAGAAGCCTTCTATAAGAATGTATGAATTTTATCCCTTTTGCACCAAGTCCCTTTTAATTAATCTTCTCAAGTATTTATTTTATACTTGAGGCCCATATCATTTTATGAAGTAGAATTTATTTATCATAGATTGTAGCCTATGATTCATGAAAACATAGAAGTGGAATAAAATTTCTTTTTATGTACCTCTCCCTATGTTTTATGAAGATTGAGAGTTTGTTGCCTTTTGAACCTGCATGCCAATTAACTTGTGTGATGGATGATCCCTACATAGGACATGTATTATAAACTCCTTATGATCACCAATTGAAGTTTTGTTGATTCATGGATTTTTTTAAGTGTGGGTGTAGATGGGAAGAATTTGTGTGTAGATTACTTTGAGCAAATCAACATTTTGTTGATGTATAAACCCTCTATATGATCCTTATGAGTTATATGCAAGCTAGAAGTGACTTAGAAAGTCAACACTTTTAGCAACCTCTATGGGTTTATTGCATAATAAATGGGAATCCAGTATCCTTTGAAGTAATATATTAGGCACATAGTCATTTTAAGCTTCTAGTTATCTTG
The DNA here is from genome assembly GCA_037957365.1 of Torreya grandis. Classification (NCBI taxonomy): domain Eukaryota; kingdom Viridiplantae; phylum Streptophyta; class Pinopsida; order Cupressales; family Taxaceae; genus Torreya; species Torreya grandis. Next base: position 1,157,524 of record JARHVA010003177.1, read on the forward strand.
TTCTTTAATACACTAGATGTGCATTTATGGACTTAGTATAAACTAGGCTCCTCCTAACAAAATAAATGAACTGCACCAAATATGCTTAGAGGAAAATATCTAAGCTAATTATAATGTTGTGTGTAATAACCTGGAATAAATAAAAGCTTTCCTAAAATAAGGTGTGTAAGGCACTTAGGGAAATGAAAAACATATAATCTACTTATTTAAAAACTATACAAGAATCAATAGAGATAGTGTTTGAGATGGATCCCATTGATTAGGATGCATAATTGTTCTTCGTTTAGTTTAACAAGTTGTAAAGTGTTGGCTTGATTTCAGTTGATAAAGGTATATGGACTATTCTATATCACATCAAATTTATTATGTTTTCCAACTTTTTCTCTATTTTTATCCCATTTAAGGAATAAATATCCTTCTTAGAAATTTTTTTGATGGCTTCTTTATCAAATGTCCTCTTAGTCTAGGCTTGTTGAAGTTACATAGTGTGCACAAATCATACTCTAGATTCTTTGAGTTCTATTAGCCTTACTAAACTTACTATGAGGGGATCCCTTTAAATCAACTCCAACTGATGGATGAGTTCCAATGAAGACAACTCAAGGTATGTGGTCAATTTGGCCTCCCTTCCATAAAATAACATGAAGGGTGAATTTCCCAACACTCTTTTAGGCATGACTCGATTGGCCCAAAGGGTAGTCCTGAGCTTAGTATGCCAAGTTCATTGATTGTCCTCCATGGTCCTATTTATAATGTAAATCAAATTATTATCCATGGACTTGTCTAGACCATTACCTTAAGGGTATTAATTTTTTGAGTCACTTAGGTAGATGTTATATTTAACGTCTCATTCACTAATCCTAGTTCCAGGGAAGGCCAATGCATTATCAAAGATAATGGTGGTTAGAGCACCAAACCTTACTATAATTCCTTCATATAAATCTAGGATGGATGTCTTATTATCCTCCTTGAGCACTACTACCTATTTTCATCTTGTGAAATAGTCTATGGCCATGACGATTAATTTATGCCCATCACTTGATGTCAAGTTGATCATGCCTATGAAGTCCAAGCCCCAGTATACAAAGGTATGATCATCTTGTTTTTGGCATAATGTTAAGACTTATATATTTTATTTTCCTACAAATAAGGCACATTTATTACAACTTTACACATATGCATGCACATCTTTGAATAGTATTGGCCAATAATATCCAACCTACATAATCTTTATGGTGGTAGTCTTGGGTGAATAATGGCCTTCTGATAGCCCATCATGGAAATATTTGAAAATTATACCCACCTAGTCTAATTCTATACATTTCATGAGGAATCCATTAAGGTATTTACAAAAAATAAAACCATTGACGAGCACATAGGTAATGAATTATAACCTAAAGGGCCTATGCTTATCCTTACTTAGGCTAGGGGGATATAAACCACTTTGAAGGAAGGCTTTCATATTTTTGGTCTAACCTATCAAGATGTTCTAATGTTCTAATTGGTCTTCAGATGATATGAGAACTACATTATTTACATCTTTCACACTATCTATCATTTGGTTATGCAATGCCATTATTCATATGTTCTTGGTGATATATATTTCCACATCATATTCCATCACCTTTATGATCTATCTATCTCTTTTACCATTGATATCCTTACTAAGTAGAAACTTATTTACACATACATGTAGGACCATTAGCTAAATAATTTTATGAGAGAGCATGTGTCAAAAATTATTGAACACTCTTATAACTATGAGGTTATACTTATCCATCAGGATTTAGTGAAGCTCATAATATTTTAGTGCTTAGATAATGAAAGTAACTATTTGATCCAATTAATCATTATTTTATTATGCAAGAATGGATTAGATGCCTGTAGCTCCACCAAATGCACGAAAGATAAAATCCTTACTATAATCTAGGTGTATCAAGGTGGGAGCTTGTGTGATTACATGCTTGATGGATTCAAAATTGATCTTGAATTCATGAGTCCAATTGAATGTAGCATTATCCTTGAGCATCATAGTGAGGGTTTTGGTTAGTGTATCAAAATTAGGCATGAATCTCCTCACAATGTTGATTCTTCCCAAGAAGCTTTTGAGACTCTTCTTGTGACTTTGGAGAGGGAGAGAAGTAATATCTTTGAATTTATCTTTATTAATTAAAAGTCCTTATTTGGAAAAAATGTACCCTAGTAGATTTTCTTCATGAACTATGAAAATACACTTACTAGGGTTCAAATATATTACAAACTTTTGACACCTTTCAAAGACTTACTCTAGATGGCCTAGGTGATCTTTTGCATGCTTAGAGAAATTAGTTATGTCATCAAGGTAAACTAATATGATTTTGTTTATAATCCCATTAAATTCCATATACAAGACCCTTTAGAAGGTTATTCCTACATTTATCAAACCAAAAGGCATCCACTGGTATGTTAAGGTTCCCCACTTAGTGGTGAATGCTACTTTATAGAGATTGTACTCTTATAAAATAATCTAATCATAGCCTGAGTAGCCATTTAGTAGTGAAAATATCTATACACCTATATTTATTTGTAAGATATACTTCATTGGTTGGTGGGGATAGTGATATTTAAGCGAGGCTTTGTTCAAGTATCTAAATTCCACTCATAAACGCATTTCCCCATTCTTATTATGCACTGGGACTAAGTTGGAAAACCATTAAGAGTGTTGAATTAGAAGTATTATGTTGGATTTTATGAGATTTTAGATATCCTTTCTCATCAAGTGCTCAATCTTTTGGTTTATGGGCCTCTACTTTTGATAAACTAGCTAGATAATAGAGTTAGGATCCATAGTATATTGGGTTAATACTATATCAAAGCCTCTAAGGTCCTAATAGTTCCATGAAAATATGCCATTATATCTCTTATTGAATTTAATAAAGTCCTTAATTTCTAGTGGGGATTATACCTTATTGGATTTTATGATCTTTCCTTTATAGATGGATACTTGCACCAAGATCATGTTTTACTTTTCTCTCTTGAGTTGATCGTCAAATTTGAATATATTTTCTAGGGTAACTAACCCTTTGGTCAAATTATTTTCTTTCAATTGGATGATCTAGTCTTCAAATTAGGCTTGAAGCTATGACTATCTCCTATCACTAAACTTATCTTCCTCTTATAATAATTTGATAATATTCTCATTACTCTCAAACACTTACCAATTGTCTATGTTGTTAGGGACTATCATTTTGATTACAAGCCTCAATAACTACTTAGACTATATTATGTCACATGGGATGTCATACTATGCACCTACAATTATGATTCTATCCACATTATTATTCTACAATCTTGGTATGGAACTAATATTTAATGCATTGAAGCCTTTAATCATATCCAACACTCTATGCTTGTAGGTTTTCATCAAGCTATTATTGGACATGCTTTGTGTTCTAACATGGTTTATGACCAAGTCAATATCACTAAATTCCTATAGTCCCTTTATTCCCATATTTTTAACTAGTTGGAGACCTTGGATTAGCACCTCATACTCTATAGCATTATTTTTACAATTAAAATACAACCTAAATGCATAAAAATACTTCTCCTTTTGAGGGGAGACTAGCATCACACTAGCTCCAACACCATTTTTACTCTAGGAGCCATCAAATTATAATTTCCATGTGCCTTCAAGGCTATCTTATGCCTTTACAAACTTGGGTAACATGGAGTTCTCCTATAGGATGCAATACATACCTCGCATTATCTCTTATGTGTTATCATATGGGTCTCATTAATAATGTTCATGTACCCATTCATCTAGAAAAACATCTAAGATTTATTTGAGTGACATTATGGGTTCATGGAGAATAATATTCTAATCCCAATCAAACATTACATGGTTTAATCCAAATAGTGTTAGATAGTATGGCTCAACATGACTTTTTAATATGGGTTTAGCCCTAATGGTCACCTTAGTCATGTATCTAGTTCTAAGTAACATATGAAACTAGTCTAAAGATAAATATGCACCCATAATTACTATGAAATCTTAGGAAAGGTAGATGGTGAAGTGAGGGTCAAGTCAATTACAATGATATCTTGCACAATCAAAAGTCTTGCATATGCATGTAGTGTAAGATTCAAATCCTTGATTATTCCCATAGTCTTGACTATCATGCCATCTAGCTATACCACTCCATTCAAAATAGGATAATATACAATTCCAAGTGTATCTATAATTATCTTTAGCATCATCGAGTTACTTTCACCTAAGTCGATCATGTAATTATGTACTAGCTGTTGGTTGATAATCAAAGAGATATATAATGGGGGTGGCTTAGTGTTGTTATAGACTTGAATTTAATCCACTTTGGGTTGGCATAGACTCATTGAGATTGAAGTCATAATTTATGATGTCTTACATTCCTAAAAGCTTTTTAGAGCATCTTGTATATAATTCCTTTGAGAAGTAATAACAAGAACATCCCACATAGTTACATTGAGGATCAACTTCTTAATTTATTTTAATATGTTTAAGGGAATTTGAGAACCCTTTGGTTATGGTTTTTCAATAGTATCCTCTTCTCATATTTAGGCAAATCCTCTCTTTAGATATCCTATTCTATGTGCACTAGAGGTTGTATAGGTACCTTGGATTGTGTACTTGCACATGTGACCTAGGGCATTGAAGGTGGAGGCACTAAAGTTGGTAACACCTCATCTATCTCTCCTTTTGAATCTTATATTAAAGGAAACTAGGGTTCTTCCTATACTACATGAACCACTATAATTGATGTAGTTGAACTTGTCCTCTTACCAATTAATAAGAGTAGACCCATTTTTTTTATTTTGCTTGTATTTGAGTTTTTTCTTCATGCAAAGCTATGGTATTTGCCTATTCCTAATGTTTGATACAATATTTAAACCATGTGTGATTGTTTCATGATTCCGTTTGTGGATGTAACTAGATTATGCAGTTGAATACATAGGAAACACCATTTAGGATCTTGCACAATATGGTTCTACATGGGTTCAGAGGCTCTAGAGGTGTTTCCAACATCAAACCTTTATGGATTAGGTAGTCTATTATTTGTGAGTTGGTTTTGTGCTTGTGCACCACCTTGTTAGGAGGTCTACTCGATTGGTATTGTTGAGTGAAAGGTTGATGGGGTCTATAATACTATGTTTACATCTTTTTGAGAGCCACAAACTCATTTCTAAATCTTTACAGTAGTGTTTTAACCTCATGTAGTTTGTTAGGGGGAGTAGTAGATGAATTTTATGGGATTACTATGATAGGGATAGGTTATAACATAAGATGCATAACTGGTTGTCTAGGAGGAGATTCTATGAATAGAGGAATAGGGGGTCTAGGTATAATTTTCCAAACCTAGGTCAAATAATTTTTTGCATGCATATTAAATTTATAGGCATCAAGTAATACTACACCTCTCATAGATTGAATCATCATAGCCATAGCACTATTAAGAGCCTTTAAAATAAATAAAACTTTTGTATTGGGATATGGATTACACAAGGATGGGATTGTATTCTAGACTCTATATAACCTAAAGTTAAAATCAACCATCATATCCTTTGGTGCTCTCTTTATAGTTATGAGTTACTCTATCAAGGACAAGTGCTCATTCTAGTCCTCAAATTATTTCATAGTTTCTAGTCAATCTCATCTCAATTGTGTATAGAATTTAGTCTCAAGCCTCGATACCTTTAGAGTGCCTTTCCTTTGAAAGAAGAGGCAAACAACCTAACCATGACATTACATTTAGTGACATGGTGCCCTGAGTAAATATTCATAATATCCTAAATATGATCCATAGGGGAGGTTTTATTATTGATAGTAAAGTAGGATAAACTTGTGAGGGATTTGAATATAATGTTATCATATTAGGAAATAATTGGTGGGCTGTCTGCATTGAAAGGCATAGATAGTTTTTTCCTCAATGTATCCATGAATGGGATAGGGAGTAATATTTCCATAGGTGCAAGGAACCTACCAAATAGAGGTGTAGACTGAGCTCTAAGGGATGATTATATTAACCTTCTCTTTATCTTAATAGGGGTTGAAGATGTTCTAACTCTTCTTCTTTTAGAAGTCAAGAGAGTTTAATGTAATGGAAATTAATTCCCCTTGTAGATGACCTAGTTTATTTTAACATGTAAATAGCATGTTTATATTTGAAAACTAGAAATTTTTGGAGTCACTAGATGCTTAAAATTTGTTTACAACACTGTTAACTAATGACTACACCAAATCCTTTATAAAACCCTTGAATTGGTCCCACCAAGTGTGCCTAAAACTATTATCATTTGAAACATGCACCCATAGATGTTCTATGGTGTCAGAGGCTCTATGGTAGGGCATAGATTACAAATGTCTATTACATGGTGACAAAGTAATTATCCTTAAGTGTGGAAGTGTTATCACTCACCTATGCATGCAGAGCATCAGTTGTCTCATCACAATGATGGGAATGTCCCTAAGGTGTGGGATCCTTGTGCTCCTTAAGATAAGCCTCTAGAGTAGGCTTGATTCCTTTTATTCTAAGTGCACCTAGTTCAATACTAGTGCATAGACCTAAATAATTTAAAGGTAAATATGCCACAAATCTAAAACTAAGATTTCAAGGGAAAATGGATGGAGAAGGTAAGATTTTACTGAAAAGTAAAAAGTGATGCACCAATAATAGAGTGAAAAATCCTACTACTGTGAGCACACTATAAATCTCAGAGGACATTGTAATATCACATAAACTCTACCATGGAAAATTTAAATGCATAAGTGTTTTTCATAGAAGTGTAGGAACATAGTGCAACACAGAGAACACATACCCAAATATGCATAGGATATAACCTGCAAGTGAGTTAAAATTTCCTCACAAAGGTGTTGGAGATGGACAATGATGAGAGTGATAGACATTGCCCACATAAAAAGGTCAAAAAAATAAGTAGCATATATAATGTGATAATAATAATAGAGGGATTCTAACTCAATTCTCAATAAAATGCAAGGTCTAGCCAATAGAAGTACTCTTGGAGGGAAAATTTTGGTAGCATGAGATTGCCTTTACATGTCAACCCTTTTATAATAAAAAACTATGATTTTATAAGGGAGTAATCCTTTTAAAATTAATTCCCCCTTGGGGTGGCATATATAGTCTTTAAATTCTATTATGGTGTCTCATCCATACGTCTTAAATTCTACCTAGAGATCTAGATCTGGGAGTTGGTGATAGGATTATTATGGATCCAGATGCATGTTTGAGAGTGGAATATCTTTATAATAGTCATAGTGGTAGTGTGTGATCATATTCTAATATATGACAACCACTTTTTCATTTCATCATCCTGACAAGGCCTTGAACACTACTAAACTACTTTTTAAATACCTCTTTATACTTCATTGCCACTTGTCAATCACTACATGGATCTCTCTTGAATTACCATGTCATTGTTGTGCATCTGATAGGAAACATTACCCTCAGTCTTATAGGATTATCTATACATTATGGGATGTATAGTTAGATTATGTAGTAAGTTTCAAGTTAGTGAAGGGCACATATGTAGCAGCCTTTTGTAGGGGTGGATGAATTTTAACCTTTATGTGCCAAGTCCCCTTTAATTAGTATTTTCAAGTCTTTGATTTATACTCAAGGCCCATATCAATCTATGAAGTATCATGTGCCTAGCATAGATCGTATCCTTTGATTCTTGAGAGTGAAAAATTGGAATAAAATTGCTTCTTGTGCACCTCTCCATGCATTATCTAAATAATGAGAGCTTTGTGCCTTTTGAACCTATGTGCCATTTAACTTGTGAGATGGAGGATCCTTACATGGGGTGTGGATTGTAAACTCCTTATGGTCACCAGTTGACACTTAGTTAATTCATGGATCCATATAAGTTCTTTAATCATGGCCATAGATGGAAATCATATGTGTGTGGCTTATTTTCAGGAACCCAGCACATTGTTGACTTCTAAACCCTATGTAGGATCCTTTTGAGTTCCATGTAAGCTAGGGGTGAATTATAAATCCAATAGGACTTATAGATATCCATAATGCCTAACACATATAAACTAAAGAGTCTAATGATCAACTTATGTTAATTATATCAATTAGGCTCTATGGTCCACTAAGCTAGCTCCTAACATTTTATAATGGGCTTAGGTGAATTGCATATCATTGTTAAACCCTATACTGGAAACCATAGTATGGCATGTACATTCTCTAAGGTGATGTATACCTCCAAAATATACCCATCCAACTCCCACCTAATTGTGTTAGTGATCCTCTCCCATGGCCATAGGAATATATCTACTAGCTTAATGATCATAAGAACACAACACATCTTCATAATGCCTTAAAATCTTATGTTGATAAAACATGATATATTTGAGTTAGATATCCTAAATAAATAATAATTTAGGTATATGGATTCCTATGTCCTTCATAGTCATTGTCACCAGTGAAAAAATCCAAACAATAATACCCAATCATATTTTGATAAAAAATATAAAAGCAACTAAAATATCTAGCTAAAAAAAGTAATATAATTAAAAATGGTCCTTTTATTCTAATGTATCATCCATCTTATTTCTATGCTATTACATACCAATTTTAGTTCCTACTATTTTGTAAATGTAGTTCCTCTCCTATTATATTGCCCATATTTGTATGGTATTAACTATGTTGTTATTTTACTACCACATCGACCACATATGCATTATATTGATGATTTATTATGTTTTCCTATCGTATCATCCATACATGTATGATATCATCCTTCATTTTTTACGTATACTACATCAGCCATAATTCCAATCTATTGAAAATATTATTATCATTTCTACTATTTAAGTCACCTATTATGGTAATGTCTAATACAATGATCTGTCACATCATAACTACATCAACCTTTTCATATAATATTAGTTAAGAATGTCAATTTCTTCCACAAAACTATATTGTCAAGGCCAATCCAGTTGACTTTCATGAATATTTATTTACTAGGATCTAATAAATACCTATGGTCTATAATTTTCCTCCCTTTTTCCTAAAGTTTTCTATTGAAAATTTTATCTACATTGGATGTTTGTTGTGATAAGTTTTTCTACACAAATTTGCCCTGATGTGTAAATTTACTAAATATAGTCTATCTACCCAACCTAATATTAATTTCATCACCTATATACACATATCTTTTGGCACCTCCCTAGAAACCTCCTATATATTTTCCTCAGCATCCCCTAACTATCATCTATCATTAGACTAAAAATGGTCATCTAAAACTTTAGCTTTTTCAAAATAGAAAATGACCAAATGATTTAACTTTTGGCCTATTTATAACTCCCAATTCAAATTTCAAATTTTTACTAATATTTACCTCTATTTTTTGTATTTTTCTCATATATTTATTTATTTAGATACTTTTATGAACTAAAATAAGCATTAGGCTCCTAGAAAATTAAATAATTTTGTAGTCCTAACATATTTTCTCTATAAATTTAAATTTTTATCTTAATATTTAGGTCTCACTATAAAACTTATAAATTGGCACCTTCCATTAGCTACATCACATACAAGATCATTATGTCAAAAATATTTCTAAATTATGTAGCACCTAAGACTTATACACTTGGAAAATACGTATCATGGATGTATATTTAGCTTCTAGAACTTCCACATTGCTAAAAGGCTCATATACACTATCTCTCTATGCCAAATTGATTATCTCTTAGTCTAACCAATGTTATTATGATGACTTAAACCTTATATCATGATCAAAATGTTATAAATCTACTTATCTTCCATTTCTACAAGTTCTAAACTTGCACCTATATTCTAACTATCTAGACACTTGCATCCCAGTCATATGCAACTTTGACATAAGTGACATGTCCTAATGTAAGTGTCTAGTGACCTAAATTCATCAAATTTACAAATTAAATGTATCCTAAATGTTAAAATAAGTGATTTAATTTGATATATTATCAAAATGGATTGATTTATACATAATAAAAACCCTCATTCATTCTTCACCTAGCACAAAACTAACAACTTCTTATTACTCATAGGGAAACTTACCAAAGGAATTTAATCAAGAACTCAAGTGATAAAATATTCCCTATTTTCTCATATTTCCATATGAATCATAGGGAAAATGCATCTATAGGTCTGAAGTACTAATGGATCATTTGATGAGCCATATTTTCCAAGTTACAAGATAGGTAACTATTGGACTTGTTTATCACACATTTCATGATTCACACAGAAACTAACACATAGGGGATAAAAATGTAAGTATAAGTCCCTCTTTATATTATTGGCTATGTAGGAAAAACTCATTAATAGAGGGGTTTTTAGGGTATCTCCACATCATGTTCCCACTAACCCATTCTTACCACAACCACTATGAAGATGAAGAACTAGGGTTTTATCATTTAGTAAGAAGCAATAATCTATTACCTAGATATGAATGAACTAGATTGAAGGTGATATAGAACTTATAAGCATCTAGGTGGTCACATATAGTTTAATTATGTATTTTTTATTAGAAACCTACATTTGATCCAAATAAAAGCATTGACAAAGCCATCCCAAGTCAACACAAGTGTCTATGACTATAAAGGTATAATTTTTAAAATCATGTGATTGATCCAAAATCTAGGTCTAGTCTAATTTCTACATGTTTTAGATCCATATCCATATTAACATCAAAACCAACTAAGTATCTTATTTTCATTATCATTGTAATATATAACATAACTACATTTTCCATTTTTAGCATAACTTAGCATAATAAATTTATTATATGTTTATTTAAGTTTTTCAATTAATTAACTTACTTCAAAGAAAATCTACCATCCCTATTCCCTAGGACATCTCTATCCTTTTAACCCTAGATTTTCCCAAATTAGATTTGTGGGTTGAACATTTGATGGACCTAAACTTATGTCCCCAAAACCCTAGATATTGATCTAGGATTTCTTGTTTCTTGTTTCTTGTTTCTTTTTTCTTTTTTCTTGTTTCTTGTTTCTTGTTTCTTGTTTCTTTGTTTCTATTTTATGATTTTTGATTCAATAAGATTTCATAGGTTTCAAATTATATTTCATTTTAGTACAAATATGTGTAATATTGATGCATTTATATCCCATTTTTTGATCCAATTTATAATTATAAATTTTATTTGTTACTATAGTTAATCAAACCTATCATTCATAGAAATATGCAAATACATCAATATAATGAGAGGATTTTAAAATTAGATCAACACTTAATCTCTCTTCATAATTATGTTTGTAATACTCTTTAACTAGTATCTAAATTTTAGAATGCTTGCTCTCAACCATTTCTTCCACTTGGATCATATTTGAGTGATATTTACCATCTCACACCCATTATTCACCCATGGCTTAAATTGGATTTTGTGGTCCATGTTATCACTACTCAAAAAGGTAAATGTGTCCAATTGGATCTGCCACCTATTAATATACAATGATTCCTCTTAAGTTGAAACTTATTATCAAACATAAATGATATGACCTTAATGACCAATTGAGCAATACACATAAAAAAATATGAGTCCTCTAACTTTTAAATAAACCTAATATCTATAAGGATATTATATATGAAGCATTGTGTGAGACCCAAATTTTGAATGATACTAAACCAAATTACTTTGTGGATATCATGAAATATCTTTAAAATAATGCAAAACTTCTTACCTTTGATCTAATAAATTTACTATCCAAGGATATCATTGACCAAGATTTTCCTTTGTTCATACAATTACTTATATATAATAAAGTAATTCAGAGAGTTCTCATTGATAATGGATCATACTTAAATATTTATAACACCAAATTTCTAACAACTTTGGGTATTAACACCAATCTTCTACAAAAATTGGTCTTACATATCAAGGGATTTGATAATTCATATAGCCCCTTGATTTCCCAAATAACTTTGGATGTGAAAATAGGACCAAAAATGGTACCAAATAATTCTCACTTAATGTCTCAATCATTACATTATAATTTTCTCTTTGGTAGACCTTGGATACATACAATGGAGGTCATTCCATCTACACTACATCAATGTCTAAAATTTATACATGATGAGACCCTATTTTTACTACCCATTGATGAGTAAATTTTTAATTTTTTAAAAATAATATATTCTAGAACAAATTATATCACTACGATGATACCACCTAAACAATTTATCCCACTTGAAATTTGAAAATATACATAATTTTGAAATAGGTAAGTCGAGTACAATGACTCTTTTATCTTTGCATGCAAATAAATAACTAAAAATTGAGATGCATGTGGATGCAAATCAATAATAATAACCATTACCAAAGTAACCAATGATGACAAAATCAAAATAAAATCAAACAATCTAGCTTCCTTTATTAGTAAATGTTGGGTAGAAATATGGCCATATCTCATATTATTATGATAGTGATGATGATCTAGCCCATGATATGATAGATGAGACATTTCAAATACTTAAAATTTATTTAATTTACCATATTTTTTATAACCTATTCACACCTAAAACTCATGATACATATAATTTAAATTCACCTAAAGAGGACACAACACTAAATCTAGTTAAGGGTAAAGAAAAATGCTAGATGAGAATGTAAATGTTTGTTGATCCATACACCCCTCTTGGTTTCACACATTAAGTCAACCATAAAATGGAAAAATGGCCATACATCATGCAAATAATGTGGAGGTATCTCATAAGACCCCATAATAGATTCTAGAAATCACAACACACCAAGATATTATATATACATTACTTTCTAGGTTACTTGAACATAACATGATATCTTTACCTTCAAATAAACACAAATCAAGTAGTATAATTATTCCTAAAAAATGGTTACAATATTATAAATATCATCAAATAAATGGTCATCGCATAAACCAATGTCAGACATTGTAAAATCAAATTCAAAAATATAAGAGTGAGGGTTGCATACAAATTATTCCTAAGAAGAGAAAAAGACAAACTAATTATAAAGACTCAAATGAAAACCATCATATAAAGTTATGAATACATGAAGACTTAAATGTTATTACTAATATTAATGGGGTCTATTGTCAACATCTCAATATTGATAGAAACAATTAGGATACAATGTGTATCACTAGATTCCTTCAATAGTTAAGACACAATACAATTGAACTAACATACTCTTCGTTGATACTAAAATCTCATAGTTACATATACCTACCATTAGCATGTGGATCATAGGTGGTCCACATGATCATATGGATATTAAATTAGGATCCACATTTGAAATTCAAATTTGGAAAACATTGGTTTGTTGATTGGAATGCAACACTAAATTATATATATATATATATCACTTTTACTCTTATATATAGGGAGATTTGCTTATACCATGATGTATATGGCCACCCTTCCCCACTGACAAATTCCAAAACACCATTACATATAAAAATAAATGAGCTGGTCATGTATTTCTACATACAAATAATTAAAAATGCCTCAGGTAATTCTATACCTTTTGATGATTGGGACATCCTCGATTAGTCTTCTCACATATTCCAAAAATATTGAAAAAAAAATTCAAAAATCCAAAAATATTTTCAGCATTTACATGTTTTTTTTCCTCCTTGGCACCTATGTTTTTATTTCCATGTTAGTGGATAGCATATCATTTATTTCTACATACACATGTTTCATTCATATTTTGAGTGTGATTTAGGCATATAGAGATACATGAACTATGTATTTTTAGATGTTGGGACTTCCTTCTACTCATGCCATATGGTAAATGGGGACATCTACTTCTTTGATCACGATACATATAGGTTATATCATTATATGATCAATTTAAATTATCATGGTTGAGATTATGTACTTACACATGCCTTTATCCATGCTTATATATTTTGTAATGTACTTGATATTTTATGTACTTAACTTTTTTATTAACACATATATACAAAGATTAGTATGATATGTTTATGCTAGTTTTTTATACTTTTCCTTTGTGAACTTTCTTGAGTTTATTGTCCTGATTATTGTGCATTTGAATATGTTCCATTATTTTTTACTCTCATGCATTTTTTTGCCTCTTCAACATTTGAATATGACCTTTATTTTTGTATGGACATTTTAATATGTCATGCTTGTTTCTTTGGACATTTCACTAAGTTATGTCCCTTCGATTGTATAATATTTGAACATGCCCATTTTTGAGATCTCTTTGGACCATTACCTTTTGATTTGATTTTGAGTGTTCTTATGTGTGTTCTTGATTTCTTGTTGAACTTGTATTTTTACTATCTAGATGTTGACATGATTCACATCATGCATATTAGGACTTGATGTGATCACATTATTCATGCTTCAATGATATATCCACCTAGACATGTTTCTCCTATATGAAACATGATACATTCATAGTTTACATGGTTATCTTATCCTTTTGAGGTAAGGTAAATACTAGTTGCTACTTCCCCTCACCTCAAAAGGGGGGGGGGGGGGGCTATATTAGTGGGGGCATGCCATAGAAACATTTCTTCCACATTATTCACAAATTTGGATATACAATGGGGGCATGTTTTGGAGACATGTTTTCCACACTCATACTAGCCTTACTTTTAGATATATAATGGGGATATGTTTGGAAAAATGTTCTTCACACTTACACTAGTTTATAGTTTCAGATTATAGTGGGTGCATGTTTTTGAAACATGTTTTCCATAATTACACCTGATTTAAGTTTTAGATTATAGTGGGGGCATGTTTTTAAAACATATTTTCCACACTTAGTTTTCAAATTAGACAAATTACACATATGTATGATTCACGTACACATTTATGGCATAATTATATATATTAGTACCATTATTATACATAGTTTTAGCATGAGACATATCTAAGCTGCATATGTTATGCAAAGAGCACCTAAAATTTGAAAAATAAAATCATCTTTTAGATTTTATATACTTATATGGACTATCATCACCCATTCAATTAGATTTTTTAGGGCTATATTGAGCTAATATACTGCAGTAGTTGGTTCACTATTGGTATGATTGAGGTAAATAAATCACTCAACATTAACAAATTTTTAGGTTAGAATTGATTAAATCATCCAACCTCATAACTTTTATAGTGTGAGTTGACTTGGTTCATACACACTCAATAGGTTTTAAGCATGATTGGGTTACATAATAGAGCTAATCTCAATTGTCAAGTGGAAACTCATCTTTTTTCCAAAGTTGGTGGCATGTTTCCTCTAATATTTATATCTTTATAAATATATTCACTTTTCATATTTTTATATTTTTGTCCTAATCTCATTTTTAGTGATTTATAATTATACATCTTTCTCAATCAAATTTTTAAAAGGTAAGAAAGTTACATTGATACCTAGGTTTACTATGTAACCTTCATCTCTTTTAATTTCAATCATTTCAATGATTTAAATTTTAGATTATATGCACTGAATATATACTATAGCATGATCTTGGTTACAAGTTATCCACTAGTAAAGTGTTGGATTTAGACTCAATCAAAATCAAGGTGTATTTTACACACCCAAATATGCAGTCATTTTCTTTTAAACTAGTAATTTCTTTACTAGATTAATTGGAGGGTAAATGTAGACACTATTTATGTGTCATATAGAACATCAGTCTTGTATTATTGGAAAATACATATCATGTATGTAACTTTACTTCCCCACTACCAAAAGGCTCACATATACTATCTCTTTGTGCCAAATTATTTATCTCTTAGTTTGACTAATATTATTCTAATGACTCATACCTCCTATCATGCTTAGAATGTTATAAACTTACTTATCTTCCATCTCTAAAAGTTTTAGACATGTGCCTATTTTCCAACTATGTGAACATTTGTGTTCTAATCAGATGCATATGTCAATGCAAGTGTCATATCCCAACACAAGTGTCTAATACACTAAAGTCATCTAATTTACCAATGAAATGTATCCAAAGGTCAGCCTAAGTTCTTAAATGTGAGATATTCTCAAAATGAATACACATACACACATACAAGATCAACACTCACTCATTTTTCACCTAGAACAAACCTAAAAACTTATTTTATACTCAAAAGATGACTTACCAAAAGTATTCAATCAAGCAATTACGTGAGCAAATATTCCATATTTTCACTTATTTCCATGTTAGTAATAGGGACAACACATATATAAGTATAAAGTATTGAAGGATCATTATATGAGCCACATTTGCTAAGTTACAATCTAGGTCACTATTATACTTGCTTATCACAAATTGCATTATTAACACACAAACTAACATATAGGAGATAACTACATGAGTCTAATCCCCTCTTTAGAGTATTGGCTATGTAGGTAGTACTCATTGATATAGGGTTATTTATCCTAGCTTGACATCATGTTCCCACTAACCCATTTTTCCCATAGCCACTATGAAAATGAAGAACTAGGGTTTTTTAATTTTATGAGTGACAATCCATGACCCAAATTTGAATGAACTAAAGTAAAGGTGACGCATAACCTAGAAGTATCTAAGTAGTCACATCTAGTTTTAATAGGTATTATATATGGACACCTACATTCAGTTTAGACATAAGCATCAATGCAAACATCCTAGGTCAATGCAAGTGCTCAAAGCTAGAGAGGTATAATTTATAGATTTAGGTGACTAATATAGAATCTATATGTAGTCTACTTTCTACATGTTTTAGATTCAGATCTATATTAACATTAGAGTTAACTAAGTATCTTATTCTCATTATAATTTCAATATTTAGCATAGTTGTACTTTCTATTTTTATAATATCTTAGTATATTAAATTTAGTATATGTTTATCTAAGTTTTACAATTTATTTTCCTAGTTTAGAGATAGTCTACCATCCCTATGCCCTAGGCTATATCTACCCCTTTAACCCTAGATTCCCCTAATTTATATTTTAGAATTAAACACATCTCTATATTTAGTAAGATAAGTGAAGGTATATATTTTTATTTATTTACTTAATTACTTTCATCCTTATATTTATTATGAAATTTATTGCTACCATTTTATGTTTCCATTTATCTTTCGTAAAGCACCATCTTATGCTACACTTTTATGTCACGTGATTAGAATTGGATGGGGAATATATATATATGTATATATATATATATATATATATATATATATATATATATATATATAATACTATGAATATTTTTCATTTATTAATGATTTATATTTTTGGAATAATTAGTGCATCAATATCCTTGAGTACATGTCATAAGGAATGCATCAAGAGATGGGTAGGATTAACTCGTGTTACTTTGTGAGATATGTTTACATGTAGTTTTGTCATACCTTTACTTCTATCAATATAACTTAATTTGAGTATCTTTCCATCTTCCTTATCTATTTTTTAATTTTATTTATGATATCCACCTTATGTTCCTACTGTATTGGCTTGGTTGATATAGTATATTTATTTCATGTTTATCCATGTATTTTATTAGCTTGGATGACATAGTTCTAAGTTTGTCTATTTCTTCTATACTATATCAATATTGTCAATATTGTAATGGTTCAACCCACATCCTTATAATATATCAAAAAATACAATTGGTTTAGAGTTTCATATGGTTTCTAGGTTTGAATCCATATAATTAGGGTCATAATTATCATTCCCAACACATAAAACACTCATCTAGTCTATTTGTGCTCATATTTATGTCCTTAAGTATAAAATTTAGGAGTTAGAGGTCAAAGTATTGTTTAAAGCTAAATACAAGGATTTGAACTAATGAGGTTCCACATATTATTTGGAGATATAAAATAATGGAATCTAGATATTCATCCTTTCCATTTGAGGTCTCCACTTACAACATGTCTTGCAAAGTACTACTAAAACCCACAGGAAGATTGATGCATTGATAATTCATTCCAAGGTAAGTATATTTATCACTATTGTTTTTAATTTTAATTAGTAGATATATATGATTTAATTATTTTTAATTTAGCTTATATGTTTTTATCCTTGCCTAATTTCTCCTTATACAATATAAACTAGTATAATAATAAAGGGGTCCTAGGTTTGCCATTACAATCATAGATTTAATACCTAGTCTAGGCCATTATTATACTACATTATGATCATCCCTTTTTTATTTATAAACTATTTAGTCTATTCTTACTTTATTATCTTGGATCTAGGTTACCCTTATTCATTATTTCCTTGCATTGAGTTTCTTCATCATATCCTTGGTGCCCCTTTTTTGTAACCATAGATATACATCATTCAGTCTATATTGGGACCTATTTAGAACCCATATATGGGTAAGTGAATGGAGATGATGTAAAATTACATTTACATCTTAGCATAACTTATATGTGGAATTTATTAATATATACACATTATATGAATAATGTGTAGGTGTTATTTGAATTGAGGTTTGGTAGTTTTTGAACCATAATGCAATGCATTATCCATAAGATACATAATGTGTATGAACTATGCATATCATACACAATTAGTACCCATTATGTATACTATACATAGTTTGTATGTATTATAATAAATACAAATAAAGATTTAAAATCCCAAGAATATGCATTATCTATATTATACATAACACACACATTATATTAACTACAAAAAAAACATAAAAAATCCCAAGCCTAAGCCCATGTTATTTCATTTTTATTTTTATTTGGATTTTATCATATTTTTCATAGAATGCATTCACATTTTGCTTGGAGGAGGAGAAAACACACTAACATTACCCATTACCTTGATGGATCAGTGATGCCATTAGGGAGGGGAGGTAAGAAAGTAAAAACTAAGCTTGTTAACACTAGATTTTAGCAATCTTTTTATTTACATCAAGTTTTATTATTAAAACTAATTTTTTTTGTTTAAACAATCTATTAAAGTACACGAAAATAGCTTAAACCTCCTCTTAACCCTTTGCCTAACCCTCTTATCCCTCCTAAAATTTTAGAAGATCCCCTAAGTATTTAGGATGGTTTCATTACACACATAGTCGAGAATAAAATATAAATTGAATAGAAAATTAACATAATGATGGACCCCACTTTGATCAATACCCATTGTACATTTTTGTCTACACCCTAGATTTAGTACTAGGCCAAGTAGACTTGATAACGAGTCAAATTTATAGATGGGAATAATATAGGGATAGATGTAGGGCTTACTATGCTAACAAACTATCATCACGTGAGGTGAAGGAAAAAAATATATAAAAATATCTAATATGTGCCTTATGCATGGATCCAACAACCAATACTCCTTTTCCACTATCCACAAAATTGTTCCCAATCCACTAACACATGCATAATTTGATTAAAAACAAATTTTTAGGACTGATGTTGGATGGTATTTGATTACACACCTTGTAAAAAATATGAGGTTTTATTTTATTTTTTGAGGAAACTCTATTACAAGTTTGTCCTTAATGAGATCTAAATTATTTTGACTACTCAAAGTTTCAATTCCAAAGGAAAGGATATTTATAGGATAGACCAAGTATGTCTTGTGGTCTTAATCATACTAAAACATTCCCTACCCAAAATCCACTTTAGCTTTAGATCCCCTATGGAATGAGGGAGGTCATTAATATTGACACTTTTCTTATTCCTAGTGTACTTAGAGACACTCTTGTTCAACATATAAGTAATCTTTCTAAGACTGATGTTGGATAGGGTGGACATGGGGAACTCCACCTAGTGTGTATACCTAACCTCACCCTTGCAAATGTTATGGTGATATATTCACTAAATATTTGAATGATAATGGTGGTGCTTCTGAAGGCCTAAAAGCTATAGGTTTGAGTGATAAGTTTTGGGCATGTACATTTAGTGTAAACACATTGACTAAACAAATGTAAGTATATTATATGTTTGTAATGTTAAATTTTATTTATATTTGTATTTAAAAGGTAACAATTAATTTATACATAAATTCAATAATATATGTAATATTTTATGTTGTAAGAGGAGATGGTACCATCATCTTCACAACCTATTTGTGGTCCATCTACTACTGTATCTATTGATCTTACTCAGCCAATGTTTACATATACAGTGGTAATTTTTCATTAATATTTTACTTCATGTACATGTGTTTATTTATATATATCTATGCTTAATTAATAGTAATATATTATTTGTTTAATTAATAATCATAGTGGAGACTCCTCCATCTCTACAGGGTGAAACAGATAGGCATTGTTGTTGTAATTTTAGATACATACACACTCAATGAGGTAGATGTTAATTTATAATTTTGAATTGTAAATATATATATTTTTAATAATTTTACTCTTTACTTGGGAAAATATAACTAATGTGAATTTATTGGGTATGCAATGTTGTTCGACGACATATGATTGTCCCATTTAGATGAATAACATGGCACCTTATAATTTTCTCTCCCCCCTCACATGCATGTTCATTCACCTCATCCTGTCACCCACCCTATTTAGTGTTAGAGGAAGATTAAGCGTGACCATGAGATTTTGGTAAGTGCATGTTTAAATATATTTTTTATTAGTTTAAAATTAAGTTAGGAACTTGGTTACATGTCTAGTATGTAAAGTTTATAATAATATTTGCATATAAATAAGTTCATCTATAGGTGAGGTATGATCTTAAAATGACCCACAGTCTAACTTTGGAGGAATTCAAGGCATCTGATGGATATAATTCTATGAGTAAGGCATCCCAAGGAGAGTCTTCTTCGAGGAAAGAAAAGAGAGGGATATTTTTTAATGATTAAGGTGTCTTGTATGATGTAATTTTTAGTATTAATATATGGAAATGTACACATTTTTGGCATTGTATGCCTATATGACATTCACCTGACATTGTATTATGTTCTTACATGATGTAAATTTTTGATGCTTATATGGAAATGTATGCATTTTTGGCATTGTATGAATATATGGCATTCACCCAACATTATATTATGTTATTGTTTTTTATTCCTTTATGTATTTTATGCGTACACGCACGTGCACACACACACACACACACACACACACACACACACACACACACACACACACACACACACACACACACACACACACACACACACACACACACACACACACACACACACACACACATCCTATATTAAATTCACCTGACATTGTATTATGTTCTTACATGATGTTATTTCTTATATGCTTATATGGAAATGTATGCATTTTTGGCATTGTATGCATATATGGCATTCACCCAAAATTATATTAAGTTATTATTTTTATGCCTTTATGGATTTTATGAACACACACACACACACACACACACACACACACACTTGTATAATCAAAGAATCCCAAAAGGATTTGTTTATAAAAGCATCCCAATAATAGGAAAGAGAATGAAAAATCCATTATTATTACATTTTTAAGATGAGGATGTTTTCAAATAGGTAATGCCTTCCTTATGACATCTAAAATGAGTAAATCAAACATCTTTGCGTATAACTATAGGGTGATATTTACTTTTACAACTATGATAGTTTTATATCTCCACTTCTAGTACTTTATGGCTTGAAATTGGCACTAAAAAAATGTTCAAGGTAGTATATAGTGTCTAATACTAGGTTTTTGGCCTCCCATTACTCATTATTGAGAGACTCACTACCCATTTTGGCCTCAAGAATGTCCTTCCCAATACAATAAAATTATAGTTTCTAGCTTAAATTTAAACATGCATAAAATAAAAGTAATAAATCATCGACTCAAACCAAAATAACCATAATATTTGTGTTTAGTCTATCTAATTTCAGCCTAGATAACATATATGTAACCTTTGATATAAATCTATGGAACACACTACAATAATAGGTCTTGAAATATAACTTTTTTACAGTGAATAGATAAGTTCTTGTCCTCCAACTAACATTTCTATCTCTGGGACCTCCATGTGAAATTCCATCACTTTAAACACATATGGATAGTTAAATTACATGTGCTCTCATGACCACAACCTCTAAATCCACCCAAATGTGTGTTTTCAGTACTATTTAGGAGCATGGAAAAATTAGCAACAAATGTTATTAAAGTTGAAGGAGCAATTTGATATCTCCACTTCCAATGATTCATGTCTCAAAAATACCACTACCAACACATCCAATGTGGTAGATAACATCTAAGAATAGGTTCTTTTGATCCAATCACATTGAGTCAAGATACCCACTACCCATTCTAGCCTCAAGAATTCACCTCCCTTTACAATAAAATTATAGTTTTTTTGCCTAAATTCATACATACATAAAATAAAAATTGTAATCCATTGGCATGAAACTAAATAAACTTCATGTTCATTTTAAATCTCTCTAATTTCATCACATATCATGTTGGTGAAACCTTATATATGAATCCATGGTACATACTAAATTAGTGAGTCCTAAAATGCTACTTTTTTTAGTGAAGTGATAAGTTTTTATCCTCAAACTAACATTTACACCTCTGAGTGTAAGTATATCACTTTGAAAACACAAATATAAGAAAATTAAACATGTTACCATGATCATGACCTCAAATATCACTCAAATGCATGTTTTCACTACTATTCAAAAGTGTGGAAATACTAATAATAAATGTTTTCAAAGTTGAAGGAATAGTTCTATATTTCCACTTTTGGTGCTTTTTGGATCAAAACTAACACTACCAACATGTATGGGGTGGTGGATAATGTATAGGACTAGGTTTTTTTTCTCTAATCATTCCTAGTCAAGAGACCCACTACCCATTATATCCTCAATAATGCCCTTTACTTTACAAGAAAATTCTAGTTATATGGCATAACTCTAGATGTGCATAAAATTAAAACTATAAATCATTGACATGAATAGAAAAAAACCCTCATGTGCATGTCAAATCTATCTAATTTCACCCTAGATCATGTTTATGGAACCTTTGAGATGAATCTATGGAATAAACTACAATTTCAATTCTTGAAATGTAACTTTATTGCAGTGAAGAGACAAGTTCTTGTCCTCCAACTGACATTTCAACCTCTGGGAGCTCTAGGTGAAATTCCATCACTTCAAAAATGTCTAGAAGGGAAAATGACATGTGATCCCAAGACTAAGACCTTAAAATACACTTATATGCATGTTTTTACCATTATTTAAGATCATGCAAAACCTAACAATAAATATTATTATTGTTAAAGGGGTAGTTCAATATCTCCACTTTCAGTGCTTCATGGCTCAAAACTGGCACTACTATCATGTCCAGGGTGGTAGATAACACCCAAGAATAGGTTCTTGGCCTTTGATCATGTCTAATAAAGACACCCACTACCCATTGACCTTAATAATGTCATTAATATAATAAAAATATAGTTTTTCACCTAACTTCATACATGCATAAAACATAAATCATAAGTTTCTAGCATGAACTAAAATAACCCTCACATGTGTGTTAAATATCTTTAATTTCAATCTAGATCATGTTGATGGAACATTTGATATGAATTTTTGGCACACACTACATTAATGGGTCCTAAAATGAAAATTTTTTATAGTGAAGAGACAAGTTCTTGTCCTATAACTACTATTTTCACCTTTGAGACCTCCATGTATAAGTCTATCACTTCAAACATAGAAGGATCAGTAAATAACATGTTTTCCCATATCCATAACCTCTAAATAAACCTAGACACATGTTTTCACTTCTATTTAGGAGTGTGAAAACATTGATAATAAACATTGTCAAAGTTCATGGTGTAGTTTGATATCTCCACTTCTAGTGATTTGTGGCTTGAAACAGGCACTACCAACACGTCTAAGATGGTAGATAACATCTCAAATGAAGTTATTATCCTCCAGTCATGATTAATCAAGAGACCCATTATATATACATAATATTTTTAAACTTATCATTTACTAATTCTTTCTCTCTTGTAAGAACTTGTTGAGTCTAAATCTCTCTAAGTGCATGCCTTAAAGGGTACACTGGGAAAGGGGTTGGTAAACCTTTAATTATTTATAATACTATTTATCCCTATACAATTACTTAAAACCAATACAATTTACTTTCATGTAAATCCCTATGAAATTAAAACCCACTTATACACTCCCCTAATAAATTCACTAAGCATACACCCCTTTACTTCATTTTACAACCATGTTAGCCCAATCAATATTGTTGGGAATTGAGTACATATTACAGAAATATTTCAGCCTAATTGACTTAGTTGAAGGCCTAACATATATATATTTCTTGCCAAAAAACATCTACCTAGACAACCTTATTAGTGAAATCTCTAAGAAGGTTTAGGGTTAATCCGTGGTTATAAATACCCCATTCACTTCATTTATAGAGAGAGGATCATTCATTTACACATAATTATAGTTATTAAATATAATTATATTATAAAATGATTATTTTATTACTTAGGCTTTTTCCTTGGATTAGTATCATTTGTCTTGTGGAGGTCTTAGATGCATATGAGAAATAGCGTAGCATATAGTTAATTTATCTTTGTGATCCTTAAAAACCATAACCACCTCTTAAAAATCACCATTGACCAAGGGAGACATTGAGGCATGATGTGTTCACTCCAATAAGGTAATTATTCCTAGATATTCATTTTATATGTATATATTACACAACTAATGGATTGAAGTATATATCTCCTTGATTAGGTTACTTTTATATTGTCTTGAATAGAATTATATTTACTTGTTTATTGTTTTCCCCCTTTGTGCCTCAATATTTGGTGAGCACTAGATTATATTTCATGTTCATTTATTAGATTAACTTGTATGTTTATTTATTAGATTATCTTGTTTCCTTTCATTATATTATAAGACATAGCTAGGGTTATTGCATAATGTCATTTGACTAGAGGCTTTGTAAACCTCTCCTTTATTATTATGTATTAAGAGATCCCTTAGTTAGGTTTAGTATATTTATAATTGGT
Source organism: Torreya grandis (assembly GCA_037957365.1). Classification (NCBI taxonomy): domain Eukaryota; kingdom Viridiplantae; phylum Streptophyta; class Pinopsida; order Cupressales; family Taxaceae; genus Torreya; species Torreya grandis. The sequence continues at coordinate 1,182,504 of JARHVA010003177.1, forward strand.
CATGACCCTAACATAACAAAGTATTGCTAGAATATTATTAGTTGATTGCCTTCTCTAAGATTAGATGTTAATGAAAAGTATAATGTGTAGATCTATCTTATTTTGCTTGCATACATTCTGGTGAACCCAATGTGAATATAATCCTTACAAATTTTTATTTTTATTTACAGTCAATTGGATTGATCCTATCAATCTATTTAATATTATGTGCACATATATTTAAACTTCATTGAGCTTGTCGACATAGTTCTACTTTCTTTGTGTAGGATTTTTAACTTCTTCAAACTTTTTGACCTAGCTATGCTTTTTGTGTACAATTTTTTCAACTTCATCAAGCCTATCGACCTAGTTATATCTTCTATGCATAATTTATTTAGTCTCAACTAGATGGATCAAACTAATCAATTCAGTCACCTTTTTCTACCTTATGTGTATAACTAAATAAACCTTCTTGATTTTATTCATTTCTATATTTTGTTTTTAGCTAACTAAATTGATTTGATTGATATAGCTTTATTTTCCTAGTTTATCAATTTTATTTAAACTAGACCAACTAACTTGATTATGTTCAATAATACTATTTTCTACCTTTACATGATCAAAAACTCATATGGATGACCTAATTAAATAATAATTTAGCATCTTTAGTAAAATCTACTACATCAACCTAGTTGATCTTGTTTCATCTTGCAAGTTCATTCTAAACAATTTAGCATTTCTAATTTGTCAAAAAAATTAGAAAATTTATTTTCCTGCCTTTGAATCAAAATTCAAAACTTATACTATTTTTTATCAGTTTTCATTTCTATAAATTTGTACCTACATAGTTAACTATATCAACTAGATATATATAGGGTTGTGTTTGTTTCTACCATCAAACTAATTTAACTAAGTTGACTCTATTTATTCTAGCCTATTTTGAAATAGATTGAGTCGATCAACTCAACATTGTTATGTCCTATTTAGTCAATTGGATCAACTTATTCAGTCTTGTTTTATATGCCTAAAATTTATAGATTAAATTAAATTAACCTCTATTTCATAATAGTTACAATCACTTTAATTTTTTAATTGGCTATTTGTTTATTTGCTTTCAAAAATAACCTAGTTTTTGATAGATTAATTTTCACCTTTATTTTCACTTTGTTTAGTTATTCCTATAAATTGTGTGCCAATAGTTTTAAAACTACTTAGCTAATTTCATGAAGGGATACATAATAATCTAGTTATGGTCCTTGTCTATCATTTAAAAATATCATGGCATGAGGGACTTTCCCTAATACTCATAGTTATAGTACAAACCTAAACATGGTCTTTAGTTTTGATGTATCTCATAGTATTTTAGAAAATCCTAGGATTTCTATTTGTATTGAACCTTAGAAATACATCCATCCATTTGATTATGTGGTGCACCGATTAGTGGTTAGTTTCAAGAAGTTACTTCCATGTTCCCCTTGAAATTGGGTACAATGGGTTATGGAAATGACATTTCCTCCATATTTAACACTCTAAAACATTGGACTAACACTATCTAATGCACAATTAATTATATTTGTAGGCCTATACTATCAGTCATAAAATTTAGTATAAACTTCATGATCTTATTTTCAGATAATTAATTAGCATCTAAATTATAATTTTGTTTTTTTTTATTTTCCACTCGATGTTTCATTGTAGATTGTATTATCCATAGTTAATATAAGTTATTCATTGTGTGTTTCAACTTTAAATTCTATTTTTCTTTCTTTTCTAATTAGATATACTAGCTCAACCTAATTATATTATAAACTATTCTATTTTCTTATTTTTCCAACTATATCAACCAATTTAACTTGGTAAGTTTACAGACAATTCTATTTTCCTACTTTTCCAAATATATCACCCAGTTTGACCTAGCCTAGCTATAGATTGTTATGTCATATTGATTTTATAATTAGGTCAACTAAATCAACCTAGTTTAATTCTAATTTTTTTTAATCCTACTTTCCTAACTAGATCGACCAATTCAATTTAGTATCTATCGATAAACATAGTTTATATTCAACCTAGTCTTTTTTCATGTACAAAAACCAACTACATCGACTAGCCTAATTGCATACCCTATGGCTGACTTAGTTCATTATCAGATTTTTTGAGATTTTCTTGTTTATAAATAAACTACATTGACCTAATTGACTTTATACCTTCTAGATGATAGTTAATTTTTTAATTTGAATCTTATTTGGTCAATCTAGTCCAACTAGTGGATGATTTATTTTTATCCCTGCATACATTTTCCTAAAGACAATCTACCCATTTTTTATTTTATTTCCACCTTATTTAGCATCATGAAACCACCTATAAAAATTTTCCTTGATAATATTAACTAATTTAGAAGATACACGGGTTGCTCCTTTTACCTACTTTAGCTACCCAAGAAGATAATCTCTCATGGTGAACTTATTTCCATCCTTTATCTAAATATCTTAATTAAAACATGCTTAAAATATAAAAAAGTGATGATTTAGATGGATCTAAACCATTTCACGCTTGTCATGATAATAATCTATCTAAACTTCCTTATTATGCCATTGAAACAATAGATAATAGCATAAAAATACTCCCATAAGTAATCCTCCCATAGGAAACATTCCTATCACCAACCTTGCGAGTGTTCCTCCTTCCAATACTAATAATCAAAATCTTCCACCACCTCATAACACTAGCATCCAAAATACACCAATTGATAATACTTAAATTATTGCTCAAATGGTTCATCAAATGAATTTTATGTAATGTCCAATAATTTCCCAATGATGCAAATTCAACATCACATATTACAAATGATTGATCAACTTCTTCTTATTATGCCTCAAAATAACCAAAATTTTATTCTTCTTCTTACATATGTCAATGGGAATATCATTGCTCAACCTTTTACGTATAACAAGATGTTTCAACATCTTCAAAATGAAACTTTAGTTACATTCATAGTATCCATTTATATTGGACATATATCTCCAACTATTAAATATGATGGAACTAAATACTCCACCTCTTTTCTTAAAGCATTTGGTAATCTCTACGAGAAATGGGTCTAAACTAATACTTTTGTCACTACCAAAATTTTAGTCAAAACATTCATAGGATATGTTTTATAATGGTATAAATAATTACCTCAACATTATATCTCATAATTAGAATATTTGGTCAATGTTTTAGATAAAGAATTTCAACAAAATTATCTACCATAAAATTGTATTGGTCATATTATAAATTCGAGGAAATTACCTTCAAAATAAGCATATGATTCCATCAAATAGTGGAAATCATTAGCTTATAAATAAGATCACAACATGATTTGTGATAATCTCTCTAAATTATTTATCACTTATTTAACACCTTATCTTTAATATAAGGTTCAAACTTTTTCTCCACAAACATTAAATGAAGCATTTGATCAAGCTAAAAGATAATATTTCTTTATGAAAAAATTTTAGCTGACCCATAAATCAATAAAGTAATCTTTCCAAACTTCAAATAATATAATTACAAATGTTAATCCTTAAATGAAATTACGATTATTTAAAATAGATAATCAAATTACTTCCCACTAATCATTAATGGTACCATAAATGAAGGGGTTATCTCCATTTTAAACCCTTCATTTACAATAATAACACCCCCCCAATCATGGTATGGTGCTAATAAATTATTTTGGTTCCATGTTTATATTTTTCATTCTCAAGAAACATGCCACAAACTTATTAAACTTTTAGTTTCCTTCATGTTAGATGACACATTTAACCGTGATGTTATGATCAAATTACATCATCATGATTATCTCAAAGCTTCTCAAAATAAATAGGTTACTAAAACCATACCCTAAAAACCTCAAAAACATTATTCTAATTCTAACACAAAACACTTAATTAATAATATTTGTGTAATTTACGTTGATTATGACCAATATTACACCATCTCTCAGTATGTGAATGCATCAAAATTTAATTATAGATGCAAACTTTCTCATAAGGATCCCATCACCAAAGCTAAGAAATCCTCTTCTAATGAAAATAATATTAAATATACTATAACTACTATACCCACATCCTTAAAACAAAATGATGAAACACTTTCATAATTAGAATACAAACCGAGTTCTCTTATACCTATGAAAAATGTCATACCTCATAAACCTTGTGCTAGGTCTTCATCCTCTAAATATCATTGGAATATTTTATAAGAGATAAATTTGATGCCTTGTATAATTCCCCTTATCGAATTAGTTTTAAATTATCCCTATCATCATAAATTCCTTGTGAAAATTTACAAAACATCGAAGAACCACAATCTCATGATTTGGAAATCCCTTCTAATAATCATCCACTTATAGAAGTCCATATAATTGAAACAATCTCCACATCCTCAAAACAATCCATAAAATTTATTGAATAAGATATGAATATTGATGATATTATGGTTTGAGAATATGATCCAACTCTCTTTATTAAAATTGGGATCAATAATACCCTCATTTAAAAATTTCTAGTATATTAAGGATCAAGAATTAATTTCACCTCTGTTTGGTTAATTCAACAAATTAGATACACCAAAGAAAATATCAAACAAAAAATCCTCACATGTAAATATTTGATAAAACCAATAAAAAACCACTTGGTTGCATTTGTCTCCTACTTACCAATAGACCCATGACAATTTGCACTTAATCTCCCCTTATATTAAAAATGGTTCCTTTCTCACCTATGGACACATCGTATGTGTGTCATTGCATATTTAGGTAGTAAATACATCAAATTCATACATAATAAAAACACTAAAAATATGAATCTAATCCTAATCCATATAGTATTCAACTACCAAATCCTAAATCTCAATATCTTATTCTGACTATTTCCCACATTAACAGTCTACCTCATCCTAAATTTGTTAACATGCATTTTGATCTACATGTCACTCTTGTCAATTTAGATGATGATGAGCCAAATTAATTTCAAAATAATTTCAATAGAGCATAATGTCTCCCTCTTTATTTACTCCCACATGATCATACCATTCCCCTAATCAGTGATACTATTGATACTCCCCTTCCGTGAAATGCATATGAATTAGATTACATTGAAGATGATTTTAGTTGTAATGAATATGGAGTGGAAAAACTATTTTAATATTCTTTAACAATTTCTCCTTAAAAATTTAGCAACATAAGTGTTTCCACTATCAATTATCCTAGCTAACCTGATGCATGCACTATTTATCACACCTATGAAGATAATTATATCATTACCCAAGACCAATCATAAGATTTAGATGTACAACATTAACAAAATACGTGCCTTCAACTGTGATGCCCATGTTCTTCTTATCTCATTGGATATTGAATCAAAACCTCAAGGTTATGTACCCTCTATTAATATACCATTATTAAAAACCCCATGGGTAATTGAATAAATTTTAAGACATATTTTGAACCTCTTATGTAACCTAATTAAATACAACCCGTTTTACAAACCATAAATATTATTTCCCCTTCTTATGATTATACTGATCAATCTAAACTATCACCATCTAAATATATAGAGCCAAACTTGATTGAGGTAACTCTTTCTAAATCATCACCTAAAACTCATTTATTGAACAAAATAGTATAATTACTTCATACCTTGTTAACTTTGCTCAACATGATCCCACAAACACAAAATATTTATCCACTAATTTATATAAAATTACTTTATATGCTAAATCAATTGATGTGCGACAAATACATTATAAATTTTGATAGAAAAGGTAATAAAAGCATTGATCTTGAAGTAGATGCCAAATATTATGGACCTTTACCCATGCTTCCTAGTGATGAAGCTATACTAGAACTCATCCATGATAGAGAACCTCAACTTCCCCTCCAACATCATGAGCTTGGAAAATTTCATCAAAATGTTTCTTGTTTATACAATTTCATTACTAGTTTGGACCCCAAAACACATCCTATTTCTTCCATCCCTCATGATCCATATCATTTCTAAGATATAAATATTAAGCTTATCGAATTAAAAAATATATATATAATAAGGTACACCTACATGTCCTCGACCTATTACCATATCCAAAGAGCTCACTACTAAAGAACTGATAATTTTAGTCTCTTCTATGACAAATATTATGAACTTTTTCTTGGTCATAAGGATATATGCCTATAATTTATTCTAGAATCATTGTCCATAATATCATCACTTACCTAGATGCCAAACTCATATGAAAAAAGCAACAAAAAATACCTATTAATATTTATACCTTATAAAGAGATCATCAAACTTTTGGATGTTAAATTCATTAAAATGATAGAAAACTCAAAATGGGTCTCAAATATTTTCCCTATTTACAAAAACATCACCATGGTTATTCGCATATGCATCAACTTTCACAATAAAAATTTAGCATGTCTAAAATATAAATTTTCACTACCATCAGTTGATGACATTGTTGACTCTATTTCTAGTTATGAGATTTTTTTACTCGTGAAAAGTTTCTTTGGATATAATCAAATTCACATAGCCCCTAAAGATCAACATAAAATAATAATTATTACAAAATATGGCACCTATTGTTATGTTAAAATGTTTTTCAGTCAAAAATGTCAAAGATACATATCAACATGTAATGACCCACATTTTCCATGATCTTATTGACAAAATCATCAAAACCTATGTGGATGATCTTATTAGCAAGTATAAAAATTTTCATACTTATCTTCATGATTTAGATATCATCTTTGATCGACCCATTAAATAAATATTTAGACTTAACCCCTTCAAATTTGTGTTTGGTGTTACTTAAAGTAAACTATTAGTTTTTCTAGGCTCCCACCAGGGCATTGATGTTAATCCAAATAAAATCATATCTATTATCAACATGCCCATTCCTCACTCCATTCTAGACATATGAACATACCTTGGGAAACATAGGGTAATTTTATACTTTGTTCCATAAATGGCTTATCATATTTACTATGTTAAACTCTATTATTAAAAAAGGTTATACTCTAGAATGGATAGATTAATGCCAAAAATCATTTGAAATAGTCCTTGATTCATCCTTCTACTCTTTACCCACCTTCAAATGATCATCCTTTAATATTATATGTGTCATCTACCCCCATATCAATTGGGGTAATGATCGATTAATAGGATGAGACTAGTAGAGAGTATGTTATCTATTATATCAATCATGGTTTAATTGATTATGAAAACATTATACAAAACTAGATCATGATTGTTTAGCTATATATTTCATAGCTAAAAATCTCTACCATTATATGCTTTATCAAACTACTTATGTCATTATCCATTTTGATCCACTTCATCATTTCTTCTCTAAAGATTTCTGACTTAGATATAAAATTGATAAATGTATGGTCTTATTGATGTAATTTGACCTCTAAATTATTACACAAAAATATGTCAAATGTTAGGTCATCATAGATCAACTTGTGACAGACTCCCTACCAGTTACAAACCATTTTCAAGAGACCCTTCTTGATGAAGAGATTATTTATATCTAAGGTCTTAACCAAGAAATCTCACTCAAAGATTATTTTCATGATTTCAATATTGATCTAAAAGAAAATAACCATGAAGAACCTAATCCTCATCTTTCTACCACTAAATCTAAAGTAATCATTAAATAATTGATAGAAGTTACAATTGACTTGCATGAAAAACCATGGACACTTCACTTTGAAGGTGTAAAATGTCTTCAACGAGTTGGGGTAAGATGTGTTGTAAAAAACCCACATGGTAAAATCATACCTCTAACATTTTGATTAACCTTTATTGTCACTAATAATATGGTTTAATATGAAGCTTTGATATTAGGAATACAAGCTATAATCAATTTAGACATCCCATATTTATATGCTTTAGGTGATTCACAACTCATATGTCATCACCTTAGTGGAGATTATCAATGTAAAAGGGAAAACCTTATCACGTATCATCAAATTTCCATTACGTTTGCTAAAGAATTCACCTCTTTAAACTTTTAGCCAATCCCAAAAAAAATGTTGTACTTGATTCTCTCACTTTATCTACATTTCTATTTCATCCTCATCAAGTTTTCCATGATTCTCAATTCATTATTTAAATGAGTAAATCACCTCTAATCTCTAATTTTTCACATAGAATTTTTTACTATTTAATAGTAATCATGGTACAAAAACTTTATCTAATTCATTGATCATCATACTTATCCTCTAGAATTAAATTCTTGTGAAAAGAATTGAATTCACAAACAAGCATAAAAATATATACTTTTCTACAACACCCTTTATTATCATAATGTACAAGGTACCTTACTATGGTGTGTAATGCCAGAAAAATTTATTTGTCTCCTTGGACAAACACATGGGGGAATCTATGGTGGTCAATGTAATGATCATGCTAGCCTAAAAATTCATATACAAGGGTTAATTTTAGCCTACTATCAAAAAATATGCCATTAACTTTGATAAAATGTGTAATCCTTGTCAACTTCATGACGATCTTATTCACTCTCCTTTAGATGACCTCCAAAATTTAGAATCTCCTTGGCCATTTTCTATGTGGGGATTAGATCTCATTGGTAAATTACTTAGATCACAAGATGGTCATGTCTTCATTATCACCACCACTGAATATTTTACCAAATAGGTGGAATCCATGCCTCTTATTAACATTACTGGTATTACCATTTCTAAATTTATTCTCAATCAAATAATATATAATTTTGGAGTTCCTTATACCATTATTTCTGATAATGGTGGTAGTTTCAAAAATAAATATATGAAACAAATATGTATAAAATTCAAAACTATCCACAAATTCTCAACATCTTATCATCCTCATTGTAATAACCAAGAAGAAGCCACCGATAAAATTCTTAATAAAATATTTTAAAACCTTTATAGAATCTCATAATAATTGGCATCTATAAATTTTTCCTATTCTTTGGGCTTATCGTACTATCATACATACTACTAGCAAGGCAATGCCATTTTCATTAGTATATGGTTCAAAATTAGTTTTACCTCTAAAATTTGAGCTACCCTCCTTACACATTTCTCTTCATGGTATTATTCTTGATTAGAAGCTATGTGAAGCACATATCCATTCTTTAGATCTCTTTGATGAGCGATGTATGGTTGCCTCACAACATAACCACCAATACAAAGCTCACATTTCTAAACATCATAACAAAAAAGTCAAAGTTTAGACTTTCAATATTATTGACCTAGTCCTTAAACTAGATTATACACATGATAAAGAAGGTAATTATTAAAAAAAATGGTGGGTTACCTTATCAAATACATCGTTCATCTTAGTACTTATAGAACACAAATGAATGAAGGACATATCTTTAAAGAACCCACTAATACTCAATTTGTAAATAAATAATTTACTTAAATATTTACCATTCTACAAGTTATTTATCGCATACTTACATATACTATAAATACTAACACTCATTGTAATGTTTTTTAAAAATATTTATAATGTGCAACATTACATTACTCTTTTTAGCCTTAGTTCATATTATTGGTCCTTAGGTCTGTTTGTAGGTCTATCTATAATTATTTTACTTTATGAGTTGCAATGTAAGACTATGGATGGGACCTGATCATCCTCATAAATATATTTTATTTCCTATCCAAATCTTGAGGTCTTTTTTTTATCATTGGTTAATCATTTTAAAAACTTATTTTTGCTTATTTGAGTTATCATTTATGAATTTTAGTATAAGACCTTGGATAGGACCAGGCCTTCCTCATAAAACATTCTTATAATAGTCTTCATGTTTACACTTATTTTGGTTTATATTTTATGAGTTTTAATGTAAGACCCTGGATATGACCAATATTTCCTCATAAATTTTCAAAATTATTAAACTATCTTTAATTAAGTATTTTCCCTGAAGAATTAAGGCAATGTCTCAAGGATTATGACATCATACACTCAAAATCAATTATTTTATTTTTGTGGTAACAACTTTAAACAAAATTATTCTAGATGTCTCCATATACTTACATTATTTCTTACCTTTCATTGTATCATTTTCACATTTTAGCATTTTTGTGATATGAATTAATTAAATCATTTCATGTTCATTTTCATCTTATCCCCTATTTTCATTTCACTTTGGGAACACCAAGGTCAATTTCAAGATAGTATTCTTATCTAACATATAAACATAATATTATTAGAAACCATGATCTCTAAGTCCTTTTCCTTAGCTATCAAGTATAAGTTTTCTAGTGATAGTCATTTTTCACACCCATGTTTGATTTTTTGAATCCATATGGAGGAGGAATAAAAAAAACCATCAAAAAGTTAAAAGCTAAATCATTGAAGAGCAATGATAAAAAGGCATATATATCATCAAATGTCAAAATCACACCAAAATACATGATTATCAATCACATCTGATGTCCTAATCAAAGATCAAACTCCATAGTTGGCATCATGATAGATCCAAGGTTCATGGGGTTTAGTATCCTAGAAGACAGCGATAAGAGGTCTCAAAATTATCTATAGTGATACTTAGTTTCTCATGTAAGTACCTAATCTTCAAAGTAGACTGATGGATTTGTAAGGCATCATGAGTAATGGAGAACACATTGTGGGAATGTATGTCCATTTTACTTTTCATGCATATAGCCTTTATGGGATGATATTTATACTTCACTAAATAACCCAAATTTATCTAGATAAGGCAAGTTTTATAGAATCCTTAATGTCAAAAGTCTTCTTGTTTTTTTAACTTGATTGAAATTTCATATTTATAATAATAATACCTTGCTACCACCTACATTTCCCATGCCACCCATCTCATATTTCTCCTTGATATGCAAGTTTGTTTCTAAAAAAATTTCCCACATCTATATTCTCTATTATTCACATCTTCATAGTCATGCTCATAATAGCTTTGTTTTGGTTTGATATATATTATGAATGAAAACTATAATTTTGAGAAACTATGTATTGCTTTTTTACACCATTGCCTTATCCTTCTCAGATTTCCTTGGTTTTTATTTAAAATTATAAGTTTGTTTGTCACTCTTTTTATGAACAAATTTGATCCATTTTTCTATTTCAATTTTTCCATTGATTAAGTGAGTTTGGATTGTTACTTCTCATTCATCATGTTTTTTCACTTTATTTTTATTTTTTTATCTTTGTTTAAGTGTGGTTTTTAATTCTTTGACATCGATGTTGGATATATTATTTTAATTTTAAGTGTCCTTTGTTTGATCTAGTTTGTTACTTTTCTTACTAAACGTACATTTGTGTAGGTTTTTCAGTCATTTAGTAGCATGGTATTTTTTATTACTTGGCTTACTTACATACTAACCATGTTAGGATCTAGGAAGCACAACTGATTACCATATACAAGCAACTAACATGCAGAATTTAACCAAAAGTCACAAGTAACTAGAATTTAGAAAAAACATAGAATATGAGAGACAATACCCAATTGTATTAATACTCTTCCAAAAAAGAATTACAAATGAAGAGATGCCACACTCTTCCACACCTTACAGGCTTCCCACACCAAGTGTACAGTAATTCACCTTCAAGAGCTCACTCTCTCAATTACGGTCCCAACACACAACTCAAACACAGAGTTGGTGTTCACCTCCACTAGCCAGTAACAACACCGCTAGTCAAATAGTCAGTAACAATATTGCCAATACATCGAGTATACCCACATACTCAAATTGAGTACACAACACACTCCAAGTAGATCTCCCATGAACTTGCAACAACTTATAACTCAAATGATCTTACTTTGGAAGGATCTACCTTGCCTTCCTCTTTGCTCTCAAACTGAGTACACACCATACTCCAAGTAGATCTCCCTTGATATTGCTCCCTATTGTGTTGCTAACCTCCCTAATCTTGCACACCTGTAAATCAATCTGGTTCTGCACACCTGTAAACCTAGATCTCGCACACACATACACCTACAAATCAATGATCTTACTTACCATGTAGATCTCCAAATGTGGCCTTGCACACCTGCTGACCAAAATCCTACATACATGAAGAATCCTTCTGATTCTCCAAACTAGCACCCATACTTGGCACTGTGGCACTAGGAGGAACACACCTTGCTCTCTTCACTCCAAAGGAGCTAATTTTTGCTCTCTTACTCTCTAGCACATATTACAATACAGCCCATGAGTTTATTATATAGATCTCATGCAAACAATAAATAGAAATCTAATTACAATAATTAGATCCACAACTTCAAGTCTATAATTAGCCTTCTACATGCAAACAACTAGTTTTTTAACTAACTATTTGTGCAACCGAAAGTTCTAAAACTACACAGGTGACCGACATCGGTCCCTGTCTGCCTGGAGGTGACCAATGCTAGTCAATCCCTAACCAACGTTGGTTGCTCTTCTCACTGTATATGACTGACGTCAGCTGATCAAACTGATGTCAGTTGCTCTGTAACTTAGTAACCCCTCAGCAACCTCCTCCATGTTTGCATTTGTGAAGCTTTTAGCTCCACAACCTAACAATCTCCCACTTGGAGATAAACAGCTGCACTATACTTGTACACCATCTAATATGTTTCCTGGCTTGTATCCCTCTTCAAGCTCAATCCTGAAGACCAACCACCACACATCTTGTGGTGAAACCCCTATCATCTAAGTAACCTACTGCATCCACATCTACAAACCCATGTATAAAATAAATTGACCTTGCATAGCATGTCAACCTACTACTGGTCCCTCTCAAATACCTAAGAATCCACTGAACTTTCCTCCAGTGCTTCTTTCCTAGATCAGCTCCAAACTTTCTGATAGCACCCACTGCTTGGGCAAACTCAAGGAGTACACATGTACTCAACCTCATCATGTGATTGGGGACCCTGTTTTGTGACCTGTCCATCCATAGGTGTGCTACACGATTTTGCATCCTACACTACCTTCACACAATCATCTTGTGACAACATCAGCTTGTGATATCCCTATCTCTAGGATTACTCATGCCAAAGAATTTTTCTACTCCCAAATCCTTCATGATACACCACTGAACTAACCTTACTTTTAGCTCAGCAAAACCCTATATGTCTAAACCTACAACAAGCTCATCCTCCACATACAGTAACAGGATAATGTTGTGACCATCATCCACCTGGTAGGACAAACACAATGGTTACACTGACATTGACAAAGCCCTGCTTTGTCATCCACCTGTCAAACCCTGTACCACTATCCTACAGCTTCCTCAAGACCATATGACCTAGCCTTCTGTCTCACGTGTCCATTCTCTCTATTCTTTAACCAAGGAATTCATTCATCTTTTAGTGTTTTCATACTGGCTGGTAACCCTACCAAATCTCCCATTTGGTTCTGCATCTTATTCATGCCATGCTCCCACTATTTCTTGGATCCTTCCTGCTCTACATTGAGCAATGAGTATAAAGAAGAGGAATAATGAATTTGAGGCTTACTTACCCTTTCAGTCCTCCACATGGGTGTTTGAGACTCCTTGATAGCTTGTTGTCCACCTAAAATCCATTCTAGTGACTGACCTTAGTCACCACACAGTCTGCATCCAATCGACGTCAGTTCCATCAACTATCTAGGTCACCAATGTCAGTTATCCTAATGACGTCAGTCTCCACCTGCTCGACACCATTGACTTTTTTGGTCTGCACATGACCGATGTTAGTGCCTGTCTATTCAATGCCAGTTACCCTTGACCAATGCCAGTACTTGTGTTCGCTAGTGAGTGATGACTTTTTACTCATGAGCTTTCTTTGAATCATACCCATGTCCAAACTGCCCTACTCAGAAGTATCCAACCCCATCCACTGATCTCTATCCATCATCTCCTCTAAGAACACCAAGGCTTTCTAGTTCTTAAGTTTTTCAAATACATCAGACTTCCTTTTCCTACAGTAAATCCAATCCTTTCTTGTAGCATCCCCCTGCTCACAAAAATCTCAGTCTATGCTCTCTGAAGCTGATCTCTTACCATTTGACTTAAGAACATCCATTCCCATCTCACTTATGTGACCAAGCCTATAAAGCCACACCTATGCAATAGAAGTGGAATTAGTAATACAAGCAAGTAGATAAAGAGTACCTACTTTCTTACCACATGCTAATTCAAGTGCATCCTTGGTTTCATTCCTAGAATCCACTGTGAGAGTTACTGTGCATCTCTCATCACCCAACTTTCCTAAAGAAATTAGCTGCATCTCCAAGATTGGGACTTGCATGACCTCCTTCAACACTCGTGTGTTAGCCGTCTACAATTTTAGCAACACTTCCCCTTTGCCAATACTTTGACAAGGCTTACTAACCCCTCTAATTGGGGCTGCATGGAAAGAGGCAACAAAATATATAAACCAAGATTCTACTTTATCCAAGGAACATCCCAGAGCATCATGTGCAACAACACCTGCAACATCTGCTTCTTTAGTTCCTTCATGCTAATCTGCTACCAACTAACAATCTTTCTTTATCTGCTCTTTCTTTCCATAACACCGTAATTGATCATTCGTGCCTTTGAATTCTTCCATTATTAGTGTACTTTCTTCTACCATTGCTATACTCCCACTCAATTAGAAACCCCTGAGAGTGACCTGTAACCAAACACAAACCTGCTCCCTGCAACCTTAGCTCTGATACCACTTTATCAGGATCTAGGAAGCACAATTGGTTACCATATACAAGCAACTAACATGCAGAATTTAACCAGAAGTCACAAGTAACTAGAATTTAGAAATAACACAGAATGTGAGAGACAATACCCAATTGTATTAATACTCTTCTAGAAAAGAATTACAAATGAAGAGATGCCACACTCTTCCACACCTTACAAGCTTCCCACACCAAGTGTATAGTAATTCACCTTCAAGAGCTCACTCTCTCAATTATGGTCCCAACACACAACTCAAACACAGAGTTGGTGTTCACCTCCACCAGCTAGTAACAACATCGCTAGTTAACCAGTCAGTAACAATACTGCCAATACACCAAGTATACCCACATACTCAAATTGAGTACACAACGCACTCCAAGTAGATCTCCCATGAACTTGTAACAACCTGTAACTCAAATGATCTTACTTTGGAAGGATCTACCTTGCCTTCCTTTTTTTTCCAACCAAGTACACACCGTACTCCAAGTAGATCTCCACTGATATTGCTCCCTATTGTGTTGCTAACCTCCCTGATCTTGCACGCCTGCAAATCAATTTGGTTCTACACACCTGTAAACCTAGATCTCACACACACATACACCTACAAATCATTGATCTTACTTACCATGTAGATCTCCAAATGTGGCCTTGCACACCTACTGACCAAGATCCTACATACATGAAGAATCCTTCTGATTCTCCAAACCAGCTCCCATACTTGGCACTGTGGCACTAGGAGGAACACACCTTGCTCTCTTCACTCTGAAGGAGATAATTTTTGCTCTCTTACTCTCTAGCACACATTACAATATAGCCCATGAGTCTATTATATAGATCTCATGCAAACAATAATTAGACATATAATTACAATAATTAGATCCATAGCTTCAAGTCTATAATTGGCCTTCTACATGCAAACAACTAGTTCATTAACTAACTGTTCATGCAACCGACAGTTTTAGAACCACACAGGTGATCGACGTTAGTCTCTATCTTCCTGGAGGTGACCGATGCTAGCCAATCCCTAACTAACATCGATTGCTCTTCTCACTGTATATGACCAACGTCAGTTGATTAGACTGACGTCAGTTGCTCTGCAACTCAGCAACCCCTCATTAACCTCCTCCATGTCTACATCAGTGAAGCTTTTAGCTCCACAACCTAACAATCCATTTTTCCTTGGTCTTTTATTTCTAACATATCATTTATCATCCTATCTTACTAATTATTCAAGTGAATTATTCAGTTATACAAAGCTCATTTATCTTGATTTTCCCTACATTGGTTTATTTTTACTCTTTAGCTTTGTATCATTAGGGTTTGTACAAAGTAGTTAATGTTCCCTCCATAATCAAATACCACAAATAAAACATACAACCATTTATCAATGAAGGTAAGTCAAAGTACATATATGCCACTTTCAATTATTTTTTCCTATTTTCATTTCAATTCCAAATTTTAAAGTTATTCTTTTTACTACAATTTATTATCTTAGTATTATGTGTTGTTATGTTCTTTCTCAAAGCACCATCCCATGTTATAATTTAGTCACACATGATGAGCTTATAGTGGGGCATATGTTTACATGTAATATTTTTAAACTTTATCCTTTACTAATACTTTTTCTCTTGTAGGAACTTGTCAAGTCTCAATAAATTTGAGTGCATGCCTTAAAGGGTGTACTAGGAAAGGGGTTGGTATACCTTTGGTATTTCATAAGATTGTTGGTCCCTATACCATTACCTAAAACTAAAACAAGCTAATTTTATACAATTCCTTAAGTAATTAAAAGCCAGTTACACTCTCCCCTAATAAGTTCACCTTCTAAAATAGCCCCTAACTAAACATCACCCCTTTTATTTATTTTTTGACTACATTGGCCTAGTAAATCTTGTTGTAAATTCAATGCACATTACATAACTTTGTCATCCTAATAAACCTAGTTTGAGGCTTAACAGATCTAATTCTCACCAAATAATATTGAACTAGTTCACCTTGTTGTAAAAATTCATGTGATGGTTTAGGGTGAATTCTTTGCTAAAAATATCTACTTTACTTGATTTCTAAAGATACTATCATTAATTTGCACATAATTAAAATTCATAAATCTAATTATATTATAATTTTTAGATTTAACTATTTAATATTTTACCTTGGAGTAGTATCATTCATCTTATGGATGTCTTTGATGCATAGGATAAGTATTTTATCCTAGATCTAATCTATCCTTGTGATCCATACAAACCACAACAACCTCTTACAAAGAACCATTAGCCAAAGAAGATATTGAGCCATGATGATTTTTCTCCAATAAGGTAATTATTTGTAGCTCTTGATTTGATAGGTAGATGTTTTACAACTAATGGATTGAATTGTATCTCTCTTTACTTATATTACTTATATATTATCTTGAATATAATTATCTTTGCTTGTTTATTATTTTCCCCCTTTATGCCACAACCTTTGGTGAGTGCTAGATCAACTTACATATTCATTTAATAAATTAATTTATATATTCATTGATTAAATTAACTTGTTTACTTTCATTAAATTATAATACCTAAATAGGTTTATTTAATAATGTATTTTGACTAGAAGCCTTAGAAACCTCTCTTTTATTATTGTAAAGTAAGAGATCCCTTAGTTAGGTTTAGTGGATCCATAATTGGTCATGACCCTGGTATAATAAAGTATTGTTAGAAGATTGTTAGTTTATTACATTCTATAAGCTTGGATATTACTAATTATGACAATTTATAAGCATGTGTTACTTATGTTTCATACACCCATTACCCATTTTTGACTCAAAAATAGCTTTCTAATACATGAAAATTATAGTTTTTTGGTCTAACATTAGACATGCGTAAAAAAAATAAGTCATTAGAATGAATCAAAAGAACCCTCACGTATATTTAGAATATCTATGATTTCACCCTATAACACATTTATGGAACCTTTGATATGAATCTATGACACACACTATAGTAACAAGTCCTCAAATTCAATGTTTTTGTAGTGAAGAGATAATTTATTTTCATCCAACTAAAATTTCTACCTTTCAGACATTCAAGTGAAATTTCATTTAAAACACATTTGGATAGGTAAATTACATGTGCTCCCATGACCATGACCTCAAAATACACCTATATTCATGTTTTCACTATTATTCAAGAGCATGGAAACACTTGATAAAAAATATTGTCAAAGTTGAAGGGGTAGTTTAATATCTCCACTTGTGGTGATTGAGATTGAAAATGAAACTACCAACACATTCAAGGTGGAATATAACATCTATGACCAATTTATTGTCCTTTGATCATGCCCACTTGAGAGACCCACTACCCATTTCAACCTCAAGAATGCCCTTCCCAATATAAGAAAATTGCATTTTTGACCTAACTTGCATATTAAAACCCTAGAGTTTCACCCTATATCGTGTTGAAGTAAACTTGGATATGAAGCATGTCTGGGGTGGTGGATAATGTCCAAGACTATGTTTTTTATCCTCCATCATACCCTGTTAAGAGACCCACTACCCATTCTAGCCTCAAGAACACCCTTCTATAATAACTTAGTAATTATATTAAGCTTCTTTTAGATTCAAGAATATGAAATTATTTACTAAAAATGCAAACCACATGAAGGTGGAAGCTTATTTGGCACCACTAACAAATAATAAATTTTTAATAAGTAATTAAAAATTAAATTTATATATACTACCTATGAATTGAATAAAATTTTGTAAAATTTTATACATATACATTTGATAACTCAAAATACCTTTAAATTTCAATCCAAATAACCACTAAGATCTCCACTAATCTTCATATTAGAAATATTATCTACATGGTCTAACTCACAAGCTTTCCATAAATTCTTGGTTAATGGCCTCTAATGATATTTGAACAATCAAATATTTGTTACAAGAACCAAATTTGAATAGTGTAGTATCTTACTATGTGTTCCAAAGTCTAAAAATAAACATACATCTAAAATTTTGATAGGATATGATCGAATCCAAGTTTAAGTGACTACCATAGGCCCAATGGGATAGTAAATGTTTTCTCCATCTATGACTAGGGAAGTCAAAAAAACCCTCTACACACTAACATAAGTAGTAATATGTTCCCTTTTTATTGTCCTCTTCATAAATAACTTCAAAAACATGCCCTATATTATTAATAATAATTTTTAATGACATTATCAAGATGATAATGAGAATAAATAGCGCATAATGATTAATATTCTAACTAGTTACACTAAATCTGATACATGGTCAAAGTCATGTGAAGATGTCATATATGTGAGTTCTAATGCTAGTGGAACCTGATATGTGTTGATTAGAATTAGGGGTCTACAAATATATTCATACACCCACTCTCATGACTCACACTCATTCCAAATAAAGTTTATGCATGTATAATATAAACATGCCAAGAGTCTCATATGAATATTCAAATTTGAACTACAAAATAAGTGGAGCTCACTTGATCACGTCATGGAAAACATTCCTCATACCTTGCCAAGTGTTTTTCCTCCATCAACCAAAAATATGTATGAATAGTAATATTATCTTTAGAACCATGGCCCATTTATTAATTACACCATTCAACAATAGTTATTACATCAGTCAAAATAATACCATCTTTAAACTTCAACTCATCTCTTACAACTCTTTTTACACATGCTCTAGCACGATCATGATTTGGTTTTCCATGGCCAACCCTGGTGAAACTCCAAATATGTTCTATGTCAATGGTGACATGCATCCTTCTCAACTATTAAAACATCAATGCACTATTAAATTGTGATGTGTAAATATATGACCAAATGTAATGTTGATTGAAAGTAACGTTCCTCTTAGTCAACTTTTCATAGAACATCTCAAAACAATTGTTTAACCCTAAATTTGGATATTGATCCTAATATTAGTAGATATTGTTAAGAATATAGAAATGAATAATCATTAAGGTGATAAATATATATATAGCAATGCAATTAATTAAAAAACTCAGACAGAGGATATATTAATTTTATTATGTTGAGATATGCTAAAAATAAAAAGTATAACTATGTTATATATTATAATGATAAAGAAATAAGATATTTGGTTAGTTTTGATTATAATATATATCTATATCTAGAATAGGTAGGAATTAGATCGGATGAATATTTTAGAATAGTCATTAAATTTTGGATTGCGTGCCTCTATAGTTGTGGACACTTGCATTAACATGGGATGGTTTTGTCGACACTAGTGTCTAGATTAGATGTAGTTATCTAGTATGGAATACCTACTAAAACTAGATGTGACCACCTAGATAATTTTGGGTTTATCATCCCTTTCATTTTGGTGCATTCAAATCTAATTCATAGACTATCATTCCTTTTTTAAATGATCAAACCCTAGTTTTTCATCTTCATAGTGACCTTGGGGAGAATGAGTTAATGGGCTCATAGTGTCGAGATGTCCCAAAGAGCCCTATATCAATAAGTGTTACCTACGTATACAATTCTCTTAAGAGGGACTTAGATTTATTTAGTTCTCCCCTACATGTTGGCTTATATTTGAATCATGTAATGTGTGATAAGAAAGTACAATAGTGACCTAGCTTGTAACTTAGAAAATATAGCTCTTGGGCTACTCCTTAAGTACTCAAGACCTATAGATGTGTTATTCCTATGAATAATATAGAAATAGGATAAAATGTGGAATTTTTTCTCACTTGAGTGTTTGATACAATGCTTTTGGTAAATTACCTCATGATTAGGTAATAAGTTTCTAGGTGAAGAATGAATAAGGGTTGGTATTATATTCATACTAGTCATATTAGATAATATCTTACATAATAACACTTAAGATGACCACTACAATATGTTTCATTATAAAATTAGATGAATTTAGGTCATTGGACACTTCTATCAAAACATGACACCTACATTGATTAGGTGTCTATCTAAGACGAAAGTTCCTAGGGAACAAGAAAATAGGTACAGGCTCAAAGGCATAAGA
Organism: Torreya grandis; assembly: GCA_037957365.1. Classification (NCBI taxonomy): domain Eukaryota; kingdom Viridiplantae; phylum Streptophyta; class Pinopsida; order Cupressales; family Taxaceae; genus Torreya; species Torreya grandis. The sequence continues at coordinate 1,203,216 of JARHVA010003177.1, forward strand.
TAAATAAGTCTTAAGCATTTTAGGAAATATATAAGGTGGGTCATCAACATAAGACTAATCAGACTAAAAGGTAGGCAATGGGCATAGAGATAGTAGATGTGAGACTTGAAAAAGTGGGAAAGATATATAACTAGGAGGAATAACTAGGGTTTATATTTTCCAAGTGTACAAGATTAAGGTGATATATAATTTATAAATATCATCTAAATTTCCCCCATTTAATCTAGTAATGAAATTTCTAGTTTAAAGGAAAATAATGCATTCTTCAGTGTATATCACACACCTTCTCTTTTTCTTAAGCCCAACTTGAGTGTTTTATTGGTAATTGACGTAAAACCAAGAACATGTTATAATATATAATCAGAGCATATATTTTGAAATCAAAAGAGAGAAAGGAATAGGAGTACACTTGCATATTGATGCAACTGTATTGCATTTTATAAATTTAATTTTAATTATGTATCATTATGAATCACTAAAACAAATATTAGGAAAAATATAAATCTATAAAATTCATATATCTAAGATATAAAGAGAGATAAGAGGGCCCATGCCCCCAATCTTGGATAAAAGGTAGATTACCACAAAGAAATTAAAACTAACTTAATTGTGTAACTAAGATAAGGATAAATATAAATCTATATAGTGAATATATTTGATATATAAATATATATGAGGTTTCATTCCCCCCACCTATGATAAAAGGTGGATTACCACCTAGCACTTGAGACTAACTCAACTATGTAATCCAATCATACTTATAACTTGGTGAGTGTGAGTGAACCAAGTCAACTCCCACTATCAAACTCATGAGGATGGATGATATAGTAAATTACAACATAAAGTATTGGAAATATTGAGTGATTTAATTACCTCAACCATAACAAAAATTGAACCAACTAATATAGTCCACAAAAGTCCAACCTGGTGGGTGGTGATGGTCCCTAAAAGTGTTTGGAATCTAAAATTGATTTGATTTTGAAATATTAGGCACACATTTCATATCATATGTACCTTAGATATGTCTCATGTTGAAGCTATGTATAAATTTTTTACTAATGTATAAAATTATACCACAAAAGTGTATCTGAATCATATAATTATGTAATTTTGCCAATTTGCAACTTTGTAAGTGTGGAAAACATGATTCTAAAGCATGCCCCCATGATATATGAAGAAATAATAAAATTGAAATAAGTTATAATGTGGATAACATGTTTCCAAACATGCCCATAATGTAATATGGGTAGTTTTTGTACTGAATAAATGTGGAGAACATGTTTCCAAAACATGTTCCCACTAAATCTAAAACTATGAATATGTGAAATTCACACCTCTATGGTATGCCCCCATTGAATTTAGAATAGTGAATATGTGAAATCCATGCCTATATGATATTTCCCCACTAATATTCCCCCTTTTGAGATGAAAAAATAATGAAAACTAGTAGTTAGCAAATAAGGGGCATGTTCAAATGTCACACAATAGAATGGACATGACTTATTCAAATATCCACAAAATCAAGAATGACATATTAAAATATCCATTAAAAAGTGTTGACATATCAAATTTTAAAAGTAAACAAAGGCATGGGGGTCGCAAACAATGGAGTATATTCAAATGCTCAATAAAAAAACAATAGAAACACAAGACACTCAAGGAAGTGCATAAATAAAAACATAAATATCCAACATAAACATATCATAGTAGCCCATGGATTTAATGTGTTAGAGAAAAATAAGTACATAGCATATCAGTTACACTATATAATTTATAAACATGGATAAAGGCATATGTAATTACATACTAGCTCAAACATGATAATGTAAAGTGACCATAAAATGATATAACATGGATGTATCATCATCAAATAAGGTGGATGCCTCCAATGTCCTAGTGACATGAGAAGAGGGAAGTCCCAACATACATAATTACATAAATCATGTATTTGTGTATGCCTATATCACACTCAAATAAAATCATGAAATTCATGTGTATGTAGAAGTAATTGATATGATATCCATCAACATAGAACCAAAAACTTAGATTCTAAAGAGCCAATAGAATATGTAGATGCCAAAAAATATTTTTATATTTTTGAAGTTTTTTATTGGGTATTTTTGGAAAATATGAAGAGACTACCTTATGATCTCATCCAATGGGTGATCATAGGTATCTCCCCACTCGTTACCTAGTCCAATAAACTAGTGATACTACTAATGAGCATATATAGATGAAATATCTATCATTATTGTATATGTGATTCTTTATTTATGTATAATGGGACTCTATGGTTTTGAAGAAACATTAGGAGTAATATAGGTTTTTAGAACCCATCATTGAGTGCTCTGAAGTTTTTTTGAAATAATAGTGATAGAAACATGTGTAGGTGATTTGGATATCTAAATATGGTGTGTATTATATAATGATTTTTTATAATCCACTATATGTCTATGATGCAAAGGTTTCACAAGTATTCATCACCCAATAAATGAGATTACTTATTACTTACCCTTTTACATTGTATTATCCTTATTAAGCTTAATAATTAAATATTTGGGTATAAATTTCTCTTGTTTAAAAGGATGCTCATATGAAACTCTAGAAATTATAATTACTCATTTGGCATGAAAGTATTTAATTCACTCATGCATTGTATAAGGTATTTATTAAATATTATGTATCCAAGGACATCCCAATAACATATAAGAGACACCCATATAATGTATAACAAAAAAGGTAGTAACCACATCTGTGGGACCCACTTGTAAATGTAAGTCAATCTCACTAAGAACTTGTTGTGAGGTCCTATTGAGTGCTCCAACTAATCTAGTAGAAGGGTGTAAATCATTATGAGTAAAACCCAATTGCATAATTAATTTCATGGTACAAACATTTTTTCCTTCACCATTATCAATCATAAAATTGTATATAGGTTGGTGATCAAGGTATGCTTGAATGAATAAAAAATGAAGATCAGACTCATCATCATTAATCTCACTATCATCAAAATTAATATAAGGTCTTTGAACTATAAGAGGTTTATGACATCTATAGGTACCAATAATCTCATCTAGTGGGTACTTAGTGTGTGATGGGGGAGGATGTGTTTTATGTACCATTTGCACCTCTTCATCCTTATTAAAATGGTCTTTCAAAGGATTGTTAAATATATTATCTTTTTTTTAATCCCTAGTTTATGAAACTAATTCATTTTAAGGATCATCAAATGTAATCTTTTGGTCATCAATGAGGTCTTATATCTTATTCTTCAATGTAAAACATCTATTTGTATGTTTCACAGGGCTTTGGTTATACTCACAATAAGCATTTACATCATATCCTTTTGGTATAGGTATACTCATATCAACCTGTATAAGATGAGGGATAGATATAATATGACACTCTACTATTTATATGATTAATGAATTGGAGACTCATATAAGCATGTAAATTGTCTCTGGGGTGCATTAGATAAGATAAGCTGATTAGGCTACTATGAAACTATATTAACCATGGTGGTTGTTTCCTTTTTAGGTTCAAGAGTTTTATATTTATAACTTGATTTGATATTCAACTTGGTGTTGGATTAGATGTAGTTGGTGTATTTTCTATATATTTAAGTTTCTTTAATGAGATAAGTTTCATTTCATGGTCCTAAACAACATAGAATATATCATCAAAGGAGTTGAAATTTTTAAAAATAATGGACCCATGTAAAGGAGAAAGCAAAGTTTGCTTGAAATTTTTTTGAAGTTATTTATCTATCATAGGATTGGTCATTTTAGCCAACATTATCTTATACCTCAAGCCATATTCATTGATAGGTTCATTAGTTCCTTATTTAACTTTTGCAATTTGGTCATAAGAAAAAATTTCACTAATATTAATGTAAAAGTGTCCTAAAATGATCTATAATAGGTTTGAATGCTTTAATGGATTGAACAGGTTAATCATAGAAATACCTCAAAGCATAATCCTTGAGGTTCCCTTTAAATAATTTGGTCAAAAAATTATCATTTGAGCCATAATCAGGGAATGTTATAGAGAAAGATAAAATATGTTACTCGACATCATCCTTTCCACAATAAAATGTGAAGTTAGGTAAATAAAACCAATTGGTAAAGGGTGAAAATATGTCTTAGGTGCTATAAAATTATACAACACATCTTGGGAATCAATAGCATGATGAGAATTTAAAGCCTTTTTTTCAATATGTGTAATCTTTTCCTCCAATTTCTTAATAACTTGAAGGAGTATTTGAACAATATTCCATTAGGATGTATATTAAGAGTTTGAGTAGTCACCAATGGATATGTAAACATGGTTTGAGTTTTAATAGGCATTGAAATTGATATTTTAATTGAAATAATTGGTAAATCCATGGTAGATGTGATGATAGTAGTTTTAGGAGACAAAGGTTGAAATACATATCCTATGCCCCCACTAGAAGTATAAAGTAGTAATGTGCTCAAGGGGATGGTTTTTGGTATATGGGGATGACCCATACCTCTAATAGCATGATCAATAAATGGACTACATGTTCATCCATGTTTTTTGTATTTTTAGTTTCTAATATGGTTCTTAGGATTTCATCAAGATATTTAGGGTTTTGATGAATACAATCACAAAATAAGGTGATTTCTTGCACTTGATCATGATCTATTTTCTCATGTTCATCAATTTCATTAGACTCATATTTTTCATTATCATAATCTTCATCTATTAAAACCTCATCAATATGCTACTCAATCTCAATATGAGTATCATCATGGACCATGGGAATAGGTTCCTCATTAGTTTGAGACATCTTAAGTGGTAGTAGGGGAAGCTCAATGTGTTCAATAGGCACATTATTAATCTTGAAATACACTGAGAGTGGGGGTGAACTAGTATATTATATATCTTATTTCTTAATCAAATTCCTTTTCTTTAACCACTTAACCACACATTCAAGATATGCAATAAAACTAAAACAATAATATGCACCACATAAGAGAGAGAGAGAGAGAGAGAGAGAGAGAGAGAGAGACCAAACTTTTACGTGGAAACCCAAAATGGGAAAAACCATGGAAAACAATCTCAAGTATATGAATGAGCACCAAATCAAATTATAAATTTCACAAGCACCAACTTGTAGGAGCACTAACCCCTTTATCGAGCACCAACATAGAAACTATTTGTGAGTACTAACCCACATGAACACCAACCCCTTGTAAATATTTGTGAGCACTAACCCACAGGAGCACCAACCCCTTATAAATATTTATGAGCACCAACCCATAGGAGCACCAACCCCTCTTTTTATAAAACACAACTATCTCTTAATTTGCTTACTCGACAAATGATAGAACTTTATAATATCTCTTGCTTTTCTCTCTTTGAAAAAAAATACAAACAATACACTCTCTTGCATACTACAAATGGTTTCTCAAGCCTTTTTTATATCTTTCCAAATGACATTTGGCATTCACCCTTTGTGACCCTTCAATCCTCATGGAAAATGGTTCCAAACTTGCATGACCCTTTGTATCCTTACATTTGAAAAGTCATATGGTGGCCCTTCATAAACAAAAGCATCCTTTCTTCTTTTGTCTTTATCTTAGTGACTTTTCATATTCCTTAAAGTGTCCTTTTATGGAAAAATGTGCCATACCCTCTTTTATCTTCACATGGTAACTATTGGAATTCCTCAAGATGACTCTTCATGAGAAAATGTGTCCCATTCCTCTTTTGTCTTTTACCCCATGACTCTTTGACTTCTCCATGGGCCCTCTTTTGACTTATATACAACTAAAAATATATTCATTAATATTAAAAAATACCATTAAATGCAATGGGGCCTTTATCACAAATAATGTTAGACATTTGACATCAATGATAATATTTTTAACAATCTCCCCCTTTATCATTGATCGCAACCTCAAACTGAAACTACCAAATCCTAAAACCTACACCTATTACCATCTAAAAACATACAATAACTCCTCCTTACTATAGCAACATGTACCTATTCTCTATACTTTTTTATCCGCCTATACATTTTCTTCTCCCCCTTTGACATCAATGACAAAGGGCCTACCTAGAGTTAACACTTAGCTCCCCCTAAACTGTTGATAAACCTTACTGGTAGGAAGTAAAAGAAATTACTCCCAACTTGTCCCACAGATAATAAAAAGTGTCTTTTGGTAGTTCCTTTATGAAAATATATGTTAGATACTCTATAGTACTATTATATTCTATCTTAACCTGTTGATCTACAAGCTTCTCTCTCAAAAAGTGATATCTAATGGGAATATGTTTTGTTCTTGAATGCATCACTAGAATCTTCAAAATATTAATAGCACTTGTGTTGTCACAAAAAATACAAATAGGTTCATCATATTTTACCTTGATATCTTCCAAAGTTTGCTTCATCCAAAGAACTTGAGTACAACATAATACCACTTAAATATATTCTGCTTCAGCTGTATAAAGTGATACTAAATTTTGATTTTTACTTAGCCATAATACTAAGCTATCACCAAGGAAGAAATCTCCTCCACTTGTAATTTTTATATCATCGAAGCAACCTACCCAATTTGAATCTATATAAGCAACCAAAGTGAAATCTTTACCTATGGGATACCACAATCCATAATCTAATGGCCCTTTAATATATCTGAATATTCTTTTCACCAACTAAACATGACTATCTTTTAGAGTTGAATGATATATTTAAACCATACCTACTGCATGCATGATGTCTAGCTTCGATGCTATCAAATATAAAAGACTACCAATCATAGATCTATACAAAAATTGATCTATAATAGGTGAACCTTCATCCTTGCTCACCTTATTTCCTATACACATTTGTGTGCCAACTGGTACACAATCCTCAAAACAAAATTTATTCAACATTTCATTGGCATATTTACTTTAAGATTTGAAAATTTGTTTATTTGACTAAAATATTTGCAATCCTAATGAAAATGACAAATCTCCAAGCATAGACATCTCAAAGTCTTTTTGCATATTATTAGAAAATTATTTTATCATATTTTTAATGTTTCCTCCAAAAATGATGTCATCAACATATACCAAAACAATCAATTGATGTTCACCTTCTACTTTTATGTAGAGATTACTATCAACAAATCCTCTCTTGAAACCTTGATCCTGTAGGTACTTATCAAGTCTTGCATACGAAGCTCTGGGAGTTTGTTTCAATTTATACAATGGTTTCTTCAATCTACATATATGGTTACTAATATTTGAGAGAATAAATCCCTCAGGATGCTCAATGTAAACCTCTTCTTCTAGATTCCCATTCAAGAAGGTAGATTTGACATTCATTTAAAACACTTTGAAATTTTTTAAAACTACATAAGCAATAAAATTTCTAATAGTCTCTAACCTTGCCACTAGTGTAAAAGTTTCTTCAAAATATATTCCCTCAATTTGAGCATATCCTTTACATACTAATCTTGCTTTATTCCTTGTCACTTCTCCATTTTCATTCAACTTATTTCTATAAACCCATTTTGTTCCTATCACATTGTGATCTTTTGGTCTAGGCACTAATTCCCAAGTATCATTGTTTTCTATCTAATTTAATTCTTCATCCATAGCCTTAACCCAATGCTTATTATATATAGCTTCTAAAAAAGTTCTAGGTTGACTTTTGGATAACAAAGAGAAATTAACTTGCTCTAATTCATTTACCATCATTCTTCTAGTGTGAATTATTTCATTTATGTTTATGATGATGTCACTTTCATTATGATTTCTCTAAACATATTTGGATGGAGTTTTGGTTTCTTTTTTCTCCTTCTCATCTTCATCTAATTCTTTAAAATCTTCCTCTTCAATGATTTCAGGAATGTCTACTAGATCACTAATTCTTTGTGTTTCATCTTCTTCTATCCTGACACATGCACTTTCCACAATTTTATTGGTTCTTTTGTTATAACATTTATAAGCTTTACTTTTGGAATAATAACTAAGAAATATACCTTCATCTACTCTAGATTCAAACTTCTCAATTTTTTTCATTGGTTCTCTTTATGAAGCATCTGCTACCAAAAAATCTAAAATAATCAACTATTGTTGGTTTGTCTTTCTATAGCTCATAAGGAGTCTTGTCACTATTGACTCTCAATAATGATCTATTTTGAATATACATTGCTATAAAAACTACCTCTCTCCAATATTTATCTAGTATCTTGGATTCATTTAGCATTATCCTCACCATCTCCTGAATTATTTTATTTCTCCACTCAACTATTCCATTTTGATGTGGAGTTCTAGTTATTTAATAATGTCTATTTAATCCATGGTCTTCACAAAACTCAATAAATTTATCTGACATGAATTATCCTCCTTGATTTGATCTTAGACACTTAATCTTCAAACTAGTTTCATTATCAACTAATACTTTGAATGCTTTGAAATGTCTAAAATCTTTTGATTTTTTCTTTAAAAACATTACCCGAGTCATACATCAAAAATTATCAATAATCAACATGAAATATTTCTCACCTTGAGTACTTTGAGTTCTCATAGGTCCACACATATCAGTGTGAATAAGCTATAACATTTAAGTGGTTGAGTACTCTTTTGTTTTGAACCACCTTTTGGCCTGCTTCCTATGTTGACAAAGTTCACAAAGCGTGTCGGTTGGCTTTGTAATCTTTGGAATATTTCTTACTACTTGCTTTCTAATGATGTTGATAATATTTTAAAAATTTACATGACCCATTCTCCTGTGCCATAGCCAACTTTCTTCAATCTGACTCAAGCAACATCTTTGACCTTTGATGTCTGATAACATATAACAATTATTACCCATTCTCTGAGCATCTGCAATCAACACATCTAAATATTTTCTACTAATTTCACAACCTTATGCATAAAAATTTAATGTGTGCCCCTAATCACACATTTAAGTTACACTCAAAATATTATTCTTAAGACCTTCTACATACAAAACATTTTCAATTTTAGTTATACCATTATCCAAACTTAGTGTACATTTTCCAGCAATTCTGGTAGTAGTATTATCTCTAAATTTCATTGTGCCACCATTGATCTACTTCAAGGTTATGAAATTTATTTTGTCTCCAATCATGTGCCTTAAACATCCACTATCAATGAACTGTGGCTTTTCTTCATTTCTTACATGTAAAGTTGTATTTACCAACATAGATTTTTTAGGTTGTTTCTTCTACCATGAACCTATCTGAACTTTCTTCTTAATGAATGGAGCTTTGAAACTCTGGTCTTTCTTGATTAAATCGAACACACTTCTATAGTACTAAGCTATGTGCCTAAAGTTATTTTATCTGTAACATATTATGGCCTCTTCATTAAATCCTGATAGAGGAGTAAAAGAGTTGTGGCTTCTACTTGACTCTGCATGACTTTCCTTCTCCTTATTTCTAAAATTGTTAGTCCTTTTGTGGCATTTTATTTTCTTATGACCATATCCATTAAAATAAAAATAGTAACCATAAAAATAGGACCTTTTTATTTATCTCTAACATGATTACCTTTTATATCTCTATTCCCTCCAACCTTCTTTGTTTGAGATGTCCTTTGCATTCTTAACTTCTTCCCTTTTTATTTCTTATTGTGTAAGAGCTTCAGCATAGCTCTTTCCTTTTTCCTTGTCTATGAAAGTAGTGACCTCCCCTTTCTCTTTTTTAAATCCAACACCTCTATTATCTAACATTTATCCTTTATTTTCTAATATCTTATTCAACATGTTAGTGTTATTCTCAAATTTTGAATAATTGGCTACTCTATCATTGATTGCTTTATTTGTTTTCTCAAGATCTACTTTTAAAGAAGAAATTCCAATAACATACCTTTCACATTATTTACTTACTATTTGCAATTGTGTCTTTAGATCTTCTTCATTGTTCTTGGCTTATTCAAAGTGTGCTTGTAGATCTTCAATTATTTCATTTGACTCCTTTTCATTTTTCTCAATCTGGAGCTTTAATCTTTGATTCTTCTTTTCAAGAGCTTTTAACTCTTTTAAGGCACAAATGATTTATCCTTCCCTATTCACTTTGGTTACATCCTGTTCTTCTTCTTGATCATTTTTTCTTTTGATTTTGAATACATCTTTATGTATGGCCATGAATAGAATCTCTTCTTCTGAATCACTAACTCCACTATCTTCAGCTGAGCTAGGATCTTTAAAATATAAACTCTTCTTCGCAAATCCCTTCTTGAACTTTCCTTTGAAATTTTTCTTGTATGTAGACTTTCATTCTTCATTGTCACCATTACCCTTATCTAGGGGCTTAGCTACAAAATGTCCAACATTTTCACAATTAAAACATTTGAAAGGTAATTTCCTTGATATTTACATGTGCCCTTTTTTTGCTTGTGAATGAATAGAGCTATGTTTTCATCTTCATCATCGCTAAAACTATCACTTGATTCTTGAATCTTATTCTTCTCTTTCTTTGATGTCTTGAAATCAAGTTCTCTCTTTGAGGGTTTCTCTTGTTTAGTTTGCATCTCATATGTCATAAAAATACCATGTAGCTCATCCATCTTTAGCTTGGATAAATTATTCATCTCTTCAATTGCCAAAAAATTTGCATCATATCTCAATGGTAGAGATCTCAAAACTTTTTGAACCATAATTGATTCTTATAACTTTTCTCTAATACATTGAATCTGATTAATTATTTGATCAACCCACAAAAGATAACTTTCTATATTTTCTTTCTCTTCCATCTTCAAATTCTCAAACTATCTTCTGAAAGTTTGAAGCTTGGCTTGTTGAACCTTTCCATCACCTTTGTAAATATTCTCAATTTTTACCCAAGTTTCATGAGTAGATTTACAATGCATAAATTTAACAAATTCTAATTCACATAAACCACATAAAATAGCATTTAAATCTTTAGCGTTATTTTCACTTGCCTTCTTTTATACCAAAGTAGTTACAAGTGTCTGTGGCTCTTCATATTCCTCTACCACTACTTGCCATATGTCTAATCAAAGGGCCATCAAAAAAGTCTTCATCCTTATGATGTAAAAAACATAATTTGTCCCATCAAACAAAGGTGTATTATTTGTATAAAAACTTTCATGTGATCCATCCATCTTTCTTTCTCAATCTATCTTTAAGATGTAAAACCTTTTCAAAATAACCTGCTATGATACCAATTATTAAGCATGAAATATACTAAGAGGGAGGGAGTGAATCAGTATATTATATATCTTATTCATTAATAAAATTCCTTTTATTTAACCACTTAACCACACATTAAAGATATGTAATAAAACTAAAAAAATAATATGCACCACACGAGAGAGAGAGAGAGAGAGAGAGAGAGAGAGAGAGAGAGAGAGAGAGAGAGAGAGAGAGAGAGAGAGAGAGAGAGAGAGAGACCAAATTTTTATGTGGAAACCCAAAGTGGGTAAAACCACAGAGAACAATCTCAAGTATATGAATGAGCACAAACTAAAATTACAAATTTCACAAGAACCAACTTGTAGGAGCACCAACCCTTTGCAAATATTTGTGAGCACCAACCCACAGGAACACCAACCCCTCTTGTGTATCAAACACAACTATCTCTCAATGTTGCTTACTCAAAAAATGATAGAAATCTATAATATCTATTACTTTTCTCTCTTAAAAAAAATACAAACCATAAAATCTCTTTCATATTACAAATGGCTTCTCAAGCCTTTATTTATAGCTTTCCAAATGACCTTTGGCATTCACCCTTTGTGACCCTTCAATCCTCATGAAAAATGGTGCCAAACTTGTATGACCCTTTGTATCCTTGCATTTGAAAATTCATATGGTGACCCTTCATAATCAAAAGCATCATTTACTCTTTGTATTTATCTTGGTAACTTTTCATCTTTCTCAAAGTGTCCTTTCATGGAAAAATGTGCCATACCCTCTTTTATCTTCACATGGTGACTCTTGGAATTGCTCGAGATGACTCTTCATGAGAAAATGTGTCCCATTTCTCTTTTGTCTTTACCCCATGACTCTTTAACTTCTCCATGGGCCATCTTTTGACTTATATGCAACCAAAAATATATTAATATTAAATAAATATTAACACACATTAGCCAAGATATGAATATTAAAAAACACCATTAAATGCAATGGGGCCTTTATCACCAATAATACTAAACCTTTGACATCAATGATAATATTTGAAACACACACCTCCAAATCTAGGGATACACATTGGTTCATATAAAATAATGTAAATAGGAACTAAAAAAGTACATCAATCTGAAACCTTAACTAGTTGAAAACCTTAAGAATTGAAAAAAAATGCATTAACAGGAATTGGATTCACTAAATATTTAACCATAAATGTGTATATGGATCCTAAAATGGGGTAGATAGGGTTAAAAATGTAGAAACAAATAATAAAAATGGTGATATATAGATCTATATCAGGTTGATTAATTACAAAATTGAGATAGAACATATACAAAATTGATTATGTTGAGATATGATAAAAATGGACAGTACAACTTTGTTAGATATTGTAATGATAAATAAATAAGATAATTAGATAGTTTTGATGCTAATAGAATCTAGATCTATAATTGGTAGGAAGTATACTATAAGAATATTCTAGAATAATCACTAAATTTTAGAATAAGTGCCTATGTATATATAGACACTTGCATCATCTTAGGATGGTAATGTCAATACTAGTGTTAAGATCAAATGAAATTATCTAGTATAGAATACCTATTGAAATTAGATGCAACCACTTGGATGTTTTTAGGTTCATCATCACCTTCACTTTGGTACATTCATATCTAGTCCATGGATTATCGCTCTTTGTTAAATTATTAGCCCCTAGTTCTTCATCTTCATAGTGAATTTGGAAAAAATGGGGTCATGGGATCATAGTGCCAACCTACCCCAAATACTCCTCTATTAATAAGCACTACCTACATATCCAATACTTTGAATATGGCCTTAGACTTATGTAGTTATCCCCTACATATTGGCTTGTGTGTAAATAGTGACCTAGCTTATAACTTCGAAAATATAGCTCGTGGGTGAGTCCTTCAATTCTTCAGACCTATAGATGTGGTGTCCCTATGACTAATATGGAAATAGTAGAAAATAGGGAGTTTTTGGTCACTTGAATGTTTGATAGAGTGCTTTTGGTAAGTTGCCTATTGAGATGGTAGTAAGTTTATAAGTGAGGAATGAATGAGGGTTGATCTTATAATTATATCTATCCTCTTGGAGAATATATCACATAATATAAATTAGGCTGACCATTAGAATACAATTTATTTTAAAATTATATGGATTTAGGGTAGTGGGCACTTACATAGGAATATGATACCTATATCGACATAGGTGTTTGTCTAGGACATAAGTGTCTAAGGAAAAGGAAAACATGTATAGGATTAGAAATTTTAGAGGCATAATATAAATAGTTTGTAAGCATTCTGGGCAAGATAGAAGGCTTGGGTCATCAGCATAAGACTAGTCAGACTAAGAGATCGGCAATGGGCACATAGAGATAGCAGATGTGAGACTTGTATAAGTGGGAAAGATCTAGAACTAAGAGGAATATCCAACGTCTTTATTTTCAAAGTATATAAGACTAATGTATTATATAATTCATAAATATAATCTAAAAAAACCTTCCATGTATTATGCATAATTTTATCAGTCATCACTGACATAGAAATGGCACTCCTTTAATATTTTTGTGTCTTGCTCTATACTATCAAGTGCATTCATGAATGATATGTGCATAAATAAGGAAACCTATACCAAGTTATAATACTATGACTATACTTCCATTTGTGATTTGAATGTGTAATTATTGTAAAATTTTACAAATTAACCAATAGAACCAAGTGGGAATTTGTTCTTGATTAATTTAAAATGTCCATCCAACCATTTAGTCATGTGTGTGCCTTGCATAGTCATAAATAATTTCCTCTTTGAATTTGACCATAGATTTTGATATACTTATCTATTTTTTAACAAGATCACACCTTTATATTATTTTCAATATTTTTATTAGAGTAAATCATTGTGCATTGAAAATTCAACTTGTTTCCTACAACAACCACTAGTGTGTGTATCATTTATTTTTACATAAAAGGGTTTGGCCATCTCAAAATATCTTTGAGTAATAGAAATTTTTGGATGTTTTTCAAAAAATTTAGAGTATAATTGTTTTTAGATCATATCCAATAAATTTTTTAATGTGGTTCATGTCTATGAGAACCAACTCTTATTTTCACTAAATCTCTTGTATTGGGTG